>UELU01145116.1:152848-252041 GCA_900490025.1 Megastigmus dorsalis | reverse complement strand
GATGACGCCATTATAGGTTGTTCTAATTATGTTGATGGACAAATAATGATGCTTCCTAAAGAACTTGTTGTACTAAAGAATGTTGTTATTTGTACTCTTTGTGCATGTACAAGGTTAGTATACTTTTTGTTAATTATTATTATATTTTTAATAAGAACTAAAGTTTTCGGCAAATTGTACACAATAGTAATAGAAATATGAAATACATCTATGTGTATATAAATAGGAACCAAAATTATTATTCACTTTCTTGTTACAGTATTTTCGAGTTTAATCAATTAATAATTTATAGCCTTAAACTTTACAAACGACGGCCGATTATTAATCTTGGTTGCTGTCGTCAGATATCTATAGCTAATACAATATCAATCACTCAAATGACTATTAAAAAATTCCATTAGAAATTTGTGATTACTTGAAATAATACCTTGAATATACAAATTTTGAATGAATTAATAAAGCTATTTATAATCTAACGTCTCTCAATGTAATCTCGCTTTTAAATAAAATTACTTATCAAAGGTAGACTACACACTGGTTGTCATGCTTATAGAAACTCGAATACATTCTTTTAGAAAAATATAATATAATTCTTTATTAAACTTATAAAACAGAAAATTTAAAATATGATGTAATATAATTTCAGGTTGTTATTTTTTGGATTTCGAGTAAACCACTTTTCTTATGTTTTCATTGATGAAGCTGGTCAAGCCAATGAACCTGAATCAATGATACCTTTTAATTTAGTGGCTAGTGACGAAAAGTGTAGAATAGGAATGTTACATAGTCAAATTATTATTTCTGGGGATCCTCAACAGTTGGGACCTGGCATTAGATCAAAATATGCTGAACCCATATTAGGTAATGAATAACGAGTAAATTAATATTATAATAAACTTTTATAAATGATCAATATGCCAAGATTTTTATTTATTTACTTATTAAAATTTTGTAATAATTTAAATAGGTAAATCCTTAATGGAGAGACTTATGGAGTGTGAGCCATATAAAAAAGATGAACATAATCAATATAATCCAAGTTATATCACAAAACTTCTTCAAAATTATCGTAGTCATCCAGATATCATAAGTGTACCGAATGATTTATTTTATGATAATGAGTTAAAAGCTTGTGATAATGAAACAATTCGTGCTGCTGAAGATTGGGTACACCTCGTGCAAAGAAAATTTCCAATAATTTTTCATGGCGTCACAGGAACAGAACAAAAAGATCATCGATCACCAAGGTAAATAAATATTATTAATTAATTTTTATGTTTACTTTTACAACAAAATATTTAATATATGTATTATTTTTTAGTGTTTATAATATTGAAGAGGTAAAAGTTATTGTGCAATATGTAAAACTTTTAATGGGAACGAGATTTAAAAATGGTCCTGTAAGACAGCAGGACATTGGTATTGTTACTCCTTTTACTGCGCAGCGACAAAAATTGCATAGAGCTCTTCAAGAAGCAAGATATCTTGATATTGACGTCGGTACGGTTGAACTTTTTCAAGGACAAGAGAAAAATATTATTATTTTGTCAACAGTAAGGAGTAAGACATTTTTTCACGACCAACGTTATCACATTGGATTTCTCTCCAATCCGAAACGTTTCAACGTCGCCCTTACCAGGGCAAAATGCCTTTTAATAGTTGTCGGCGATCCACAAGTCCTTCAAATAGATAAACAATGGTGGAAATTTTTAAGCTTCTGTAAACGAAATAATGCATGTCGTGGAGTCGGTTTCGAACTACAACCTGAATTCGACTATGGAATGAAGAATTTTAGGCACATTAATAATGCTAAAAATAAAGATTTGTCTGGACTTTTTGATAGCAACTTGGAAGTTGTACAAATGGGTAATTTATATTTCTTATATATAAAGTATTTTATAAAATAAGAGTGTAAATTGCGCTCTGATAAAAAATTTTTCAATAATTTTGTACATATATACGATTATTGTTTTAATATTATTAACTCGTTATTTCAGATGATTATGTCTTAGAGAGTTCGGATAGTAGTGTTGTAGATGAAAATGATTATCCTAAGCCATCAACTAAATCTACTGTAAATAATCACTTCAATAATTACCACGCATCTAAATCAAACAGTAATCCACGGACTGAAAGCTTGCTCTCTGATCTAATAATGAAAAAATTCAGTGAGATGAACACCGACAATACGACGAAAAAGAAGAATAAAAGAAAAAAAAATAAATGTGTAAGCGAAGAGAACTTTCTGAAATAACAGCATCACTTGTGCCTTAATAGTGTAACTGTGATACAAAAACATTTTCTAGTAAGATATGACTTATGTCATTTATAACTCTTGTGAAGCTGAAATGCTCAATAGAAGAAAAAAGTGTTGTTACTTTGTGATATTGCTTGCATCAAAGTTAGATACATTTTATTAACAGGAATATTGCAGCCCCACATTGAAAAAGTTTTACTAATACTATTAATAGTTCTAAAGTCTTAAATAAATGTTACTTTTCACGAACATTGGATGCAAGACTGAAAGTTTTTATTAAAGTACTTGCTGTTAAGGTTTTTTTTTTGTAAAAACTTACTAACATACCATTATTATTATTATTATTTTTATTATTATTAGTATTACTATTACTAAAACACAACTTTGCTTTTTACGAAAATTCTCAAATTATATTTATTCAAATATTTTTAGAAATACGGACCTATGAATCTACGAATTTTTTGTTTGCCAAATAAACTTATAAAGTATTTGAATTAGTTAAATAGCAAATATTTTATTGATACCTAAAATAATATATCATTTTCATACCATTTATGGTTATAAATCATAATATTTAAAAAGCGTTTTATTACGAAAAAGTTCAATTCAAAGTAAAAATTTAATATTTAAGTGTAGGAAATTAAATGTATTAGGTTCATATATATATATATACATATGGAAACGTTTAGGTTTAAAGAAATAATGTTATTTTAAATTTCATGATCCTTTGTATAAAGAATCTATTTAATTAAAAAATATTATTTTGTAAGTATTGTCACGTACGCGACTTGGCTACTAGATTAATTATAAGGAAATAAAGAATATGGCAATATACGATGAAATCTTAAAATTGTGTAGATAAATTTTTTCATGTATAATGTCTTAGTTTTAAATAAATGTGTTTTATTAAACTATACAAAGAGAAATACGCCTTTTTCATGATATCAGATCTTATTCTTTATCTTAGAAAAATTCGTTTTTATTGCAATTACTTTTAAAAAACTTTATCAAAGTTTTCAAAAGTCTATGAAATACATACATTTCAATTAATTCAAATTGTAAAAAATGTTGCATAATTTTGAAGATGTACAAAAATATTAAAAATTGATGGATACTTAAGTTTCAACGTATATTAAATAAATAGATTTATTTAAAAAGAGTTGTTTATTATTATTTGCATATAAGAAAAACGTATTGAATACATAAATATTGGCAACATTGTTTTATTGCAATTGCTTATAAATGGTTTACTCAAGTAAGAGTTTAGCTTTGTTTCCATTCACTTGATTTGCAAGACCATGTCGGAGAGCAAATTCACGTTTAACACTAGCAAACAGAATATCTGTTAATAAAAAGATTTGTGCTATAGCAAAAGCTAATGTGACACCGAAATAAAAATTCGCATTTGCTGATCTTGAGTAAATCCATTGGTGCCAAACAGTTGGTGCAAATACTGTACAAAACAGAACGAAGCAGCCAACTATAAATCCTTGCTGCATATCTGAAATCAAATAAATTATATTATTTTGTTGAAAAGTGCATATTAACTTTATTTTTAATCTACATAGCAGTATAAAGAAAATTATTTTTAATTTGCTTTTGATTAAATATATGCATATTTTGAATTATGCAGTAGATACTTACGTCTGAATAAGTGTCTCCAGAGAGGCAGTAAGCTCAAGTAAAATCCAACATCTCCAATACAAGGATACGATTTAAAAATTGCATCAATAGCCAAATAAGAAAAAGTTAGTAGCATTGGGTCTTTGCGAAGTCTTAAAGCTAGAGGAACTATGAATAATAGACTAACATTAATTTGGAAGGATGCTATGAAGAGAGATCTAAAATGCTCAAACATTTCTGTGAAAAAATACCAATAAAGTCCAATGTTGGGTCGTAAATCTGGTACTACTAAAATAAAACCAATAGTATTTTGTAAAAATGACCAGCTGTCCATTATATAATAAGAAATCAAAAACAAACTTATTAAGAAAGTGAAAAAAGTAACAAGTATTTTAACAATCTCTTTTGACACCTTATTTGGTTTCGAATCTTTGATTATGTAAATAGCTGCAGGTACTATTAAACATATAGGATAAAGTCCCTGTAAAGTTAGAAGTGCTATCGACAAGCAATACAAAAATACAAATCGCTTTATCATCGCCAGTAATGTTACTGATATTAAAAAGTTAGTGAAAACTGTTGTTGTTAGTCCCACACAATTCAATACAATATAAGGATTGAACAAGTAAGCAGCTGAAACGTAAAAAATTGATGCAGTACTAGGAGCAGTAATTAGTGATAAATTATTGTCTTGATCACTTTTTGTTTTACTGTCAGAATGAGCTTCTTCTTCTTCATCACGAGCAATCTATAAATTCATAAATATTTATGTAAAAAATAATTTCAATTATATATTTCTAAAAAATAAAAGAACTTTTTTAAATTTCTATTTATTTTCTGGTTTAAATTGAATAAATAATTCTATGCACTTCTGAAATATAATCTGATTTTTCACATCTTGCATTTTCATACATATTTAAAATTTGATTTCTAACTTAGGAAAGTATTAAGGATAATAAATTTTTTTTTAATTCTGTATTAAGTATTAAGGATAATAAATTTTTTTTTAATTCTGTAACATTATTAAATATATTAAGTATTTATATTCTTTGTAATATGTATTGTTAGAATATTACAAATCCAAGTTATATTTATTTTACCTAGTAGATTATAATCAAGTTAATTACCGATTCTTTGATGTAATATGTGGCAGTGAATCCAAGCAACAACGCAGTTGTGAGATCCACAATAACAAATAATAAATATAATCCATATGAAGAAAAATATTTTTGTATAAAATCAAAAGTGACTAGGCCTAATGGAGTTTCATGAAATAAATCTCCACTGTATGGATCCACTCCAATATTACGAAGGTACACCCCTTCTGTAACTAAATAACAAATAATTAAGATAAATATGCAATTATTTTAAGCTGATGTTTTTAACTTACTTCGTTTCCATGAGTTTAAGGCTGTTGACACCTCTACTCTATTAGCAATAACATTTTGATAATCTGAATTCATCAAAAGAAATCTCAAGGCACCAGCCAAACCAAAATAAATAATTTGATTATACATTTTACTTTTAATATTAAAAGTCTATTTACTTAAATTAATTAACATAAAACTCAAAAACGTCTATTTTCACTGTCAGTTTGTAATTAATGTGCTTAGAAAACATTTTATTAATTTGTATGCATCTTGATGACATTAATTCAAAATATTAGTGTTGCACTGCATCTATAGTATAGATGTATAGGCAGAGATTACTAATCTCTGATATAAGAGTCTTGATACCTATTCAATTTTTGTTTAAATGTTTTGAGGTTATGTTCAATGTGTATATAGAATAAGGTTAGTTCTTTTTCTTATCTCTTCAAGCAGTTCAAGCAGACTTCTGTAGATATACACTTTCGTAGTTATATTGATACTTATATCAGCTTATATCTGCTTATATATATTGTTCAAAATGTATATTAGTATGACGTAAAAGAAAAAGATTGCATTTGCAGTGTTGATAAAAACACAGGTAAGAATAAATTTATGTTTCTAATGCATTTATAATGAAGTATGTTTTGTTATTTTAATTTCATTTCATATGACACATTTCTGTTAAAACATTTAGAACGAAATAATACATAAGACATAATTCATTCAATACATTTTTATATCAAACTAATCTAATTATATATTTTATTTTAAGATCTACTGTAAAAAAAAATGGCTGCAAGACTTAAAGGCTGGAGATATGGAGTCTTTATAGGATCATTTGTAGGCGCAATAGGGTTATCTTTATATTTTACGGCAATTAGACCTATGATTGATCCAGAGCCTTACAGTATGCAAATATATTAATAACTTTTATTTATAATTTATTTAAATTAATAACGAATATAGATTTTATCTTTTAATTTTAGGAATGATAAAAGAAGCAGCACTTCCCCAACTTCCTCGAAAATCATGATGCAATAAAAATATATAACTTTATATTTCTTAAATAGAAAGGACAATAATCAAGAAGTACCAGAATATTTGTTTAGATAATTTATTTACAATATAACATCAAATGATGTATGTATAAAATAATTAATGTTTATTTTCTGTGTTATTAAATAAAACTGTACATTATTTCACAACGTTCTATAATTTCAAAATTCATCATCATCACAAACGTCAAGAAAGACGTCAAATGCCTCACGATTGCAGTTACCATCTGATGTAAAAACATACTTATGAAATGTGCCATCCATACAAACAGCTGAAAAAAAAAGATAATTAGTGCAAAAGTTTTGTTATAGAAAAATATAATAAAAGTAAAATCCTTATGTAAAAACTGATATTTGAGAAGAATTATAGTAGATAATTTTAATACTTTCTACATAGCAAATTTGATAAACTTAATGTTTTGTTACAGAAACTATTATTTTCTTATTAAATTAGTATATATAATAGTCTACTATAAAAATATAGAAATTTTGACTGTATTTTAAGAATGAATGAAAAATTACCTATTACTGAACTTCTTGTACCAAAAGCACAAACACAGGCACATTCAGGGGGGACTGTAAAAGTAGCAAGAGCCCATTGACTTTCGACATAATTTCCTAAGAACCCCATCTTTGAAAACCTTGAAATTTAAGCACAGTAATGAGCTTCATAATTATATTATATTACTATTATAATATTAATTACCAATTCTTCATTACTTACGTTGATCGTTTATTTAAACGTGTATCTTTAAGTGCAAATATATGAACTGTTCCTTTATCACTTGATGCACATAAAAATTCTGAATCCCTGCTAAATGTAATACTGTAAAGTAAAATAAAGTAGAAGGTATAATATAAATCACTTGAAGACATAATTTTTCTATTCTAAAATGTATCTTGATTTACTGACCAATATAAAGTAGCTGGGTCAGCACCTCTTCGCAATTCAATCAATAGGTGTCTACGTATACTGTCCCATACTCTAACAAGAGTTCCTTGTGCTGAAGCTGTTGCTACTTTTGTTCCAGTTGCATTCACAGCCAAACAAGCCAGTGCTCCCTAAAAATAATTATTGCAGTTGAATAATTAATGAAAATTTAAAAATTTATGCATGAATATTGATTTGATGCGAGGAGGTAGATATTTTTCATATAAATATCTTGAATATTTAATAGTATTATTATTATATACTATTTTATATAATTACCATAGTTATTTTATTAAAAAAGATTTGTGAAAAAATTGATCAGAATTAAATTTTAAATGTATTTAATTATTCTTCATCCATTAACTAACAACTTACTTGATGAGCAGCCAATGTTGCTGGTGCACTCGAAGTTCCAGCTTCTGTTGCTCCTAGATCAACCAATTGAACACTACCAAGTTTGTGACCTGGAAATGCAAGTAACTGTTTATGTGCTGTAGCAAGCGTTGCAACTTCCACCAGTCCTTTTGGATTATCTCTAGTTTCTAATGTGAGTAGTCTACGTGTTGGTAGTGGAAATGAAAATACGTGTATTTCTCTTTGTAGAGCAACTATAAGCCTGAAATTTGAAAAAAACGATTTTATTATAAATGCATTTCTTTACAATATACATTAGAAATTCAATTATATATAAATAAATTCAAATTGTTGTATATTTCTCATTTGAAACCTTTTCAGGATAAGAACTTATATTTAAAAAGCATTGGAACGAAAGATAAAAATTATATTCAATTAATTACGTAATTTCAAGATAGATGCATAAATGCTAAAGCTTTTACAGTTTATATAACTAACTGAAACAATAAAATGTCAACGTACTTATCTCTTCTTAATCTGACAGCTTTGATAGGACTTGTGAAGGTGATCTCCATAATGAATTTCTTAGCCAAGTCATCGTATATGAGCACAGTGTTGTCGGCAAACTTTGGTCTGGTGCCACCACCAACAACAGCTATTACATTAGTCCTCCAGAGCATTTCTCCTATGGCGATACTGCCCATAAGTTCATTTTCGAAATGTGCCTTTTCAACCAATGGTTCAACATTGTATACGCGAAGTCCAGACTCCATACAGCACGTGAAGCATCCTTAAAAAAGTTAAAATATAGGTAGTTCAAGTCATTTGTACCGACTTAAAGTAGACAAGTTTCTGGTGCCAAAGACCTGTGCACTGGTACCAAATAATAAACAAAAGCATAAACGTCAACAATGGAAATGTCAACGGGAAACTAAAATCGCGGATTAAATAAAAAGAAAAAAGAAAATAGATTCCGCACCGAAAGAGTTCGTATATTCGTCTCACCTTGATCCTGATTGAATCGCAGATTGAGGATTCCTCTGGCTCCTGCCATTTCTCCGTAACTGTTAAGCGCTTACGCTTGGCATTTAATCGCGTGCACCGTATTGCGCGTTCACGACACTGGACAACAGTGTTGCTGACCACACGCCTCATGCACATCGAAGACGCGCAATAACTTGCGTGCCAAATTACTTATGCTGTGCGTCGGTGCGCCACAAACGCTTTTCGAACTCTCTCGTGTTTTTCCTCCTTTTTCCAAGGCCCCCCTAAGACTAACTCGACTTCCCCGATATCCCTTTGTTTACCTCCTTCGCTCTTCCATTTCTTGACATATACACTGCGCACGACTATATAGGCGAATGTGCGCACGCAACAATTGCACGCGTCGCGCGCTCTGCGATATTCTCTCTGACTCTGATGTAGTCTGCATCTATACCTATATACAACAGTGTTTGGATGGCCGTGCAATGTGCAGCGCGACTGACGATACACAAATGCCATGCAGTATGCAGAGTTGCACGGACCTCGTCACCTCGCTTTCCCCGCTCTCGATTCGACGGTTGACGGCCATGCGCCATGCGCAGCACTCCAGCACATTATGCATCAGCCTCGAGGCTCGTGAAAATCGTCGTACGGCGCAAGCGCCAATTGAGATTTGCTCCTATACTTTCCCATTTTCCACCACTCCGACACGGAATGCGGTTTTGGAATTGGCTGATGATCGCTGCCTGAATCTTTATGTTATTTGAATTAAAGGCGCTAAATTCTCAATTGTAACTTACTCGCTGAACTTGGTGAATAAAAACTATAAAAAATTTATTTCTTATTAAAAGATGTGTTTGATAAAAAAAGAAAAAGAGAAGTATGTAGATTTTTATAATATGTAATCAGTAATGGGAAATGGGAATGTCCACACGGACATATAGGTATTATAATAGTATCCCTCGCGGGGAATAATTGTATAGATTGCAATAAATGAGAAACATTTTTCAAAAAGAATTAGCTGTATAGTACTAGAGCAAAGAAAACTGATGTATGGAGATATTAAAGTTCGCAAATTAATATTAACATGGGTAATATATATATATATATATCTATAAAACATGAATGTCTGACCGTATTCTGTACTCTTCCACTACTATAATCTCGTATATCTACAGATATATACTAGACTATCCATGCTAAATTATTTATAAATTACGAACTTTAGCAAGGCACGTCTCAGTTTCTTTTTGATACATAGACAGCTGATTCTTTCTGGAAAATCTTTCTCATTTTGTAATCTATACAATTATACATAGTTTATTATACTAAGATTCCGCATGTCGGGCATAATTATCTATGCTCGTGTGCATTCTCCAAAATAGATTTGGTGCATAATAATTAGTCACAAGTAGAATTGCGATTTAATTTATTTCTACATCATACATTTCTTTTTCATACTACACTCATTTTGGACATAACAGATACACGGTATTTATTGTATGTAAATGAAAAAAGTATAGGTGATTCTCGCTGTGCTTATATTTTCCCAGCCTCTTTCCCATCCGATCCATTCGCGTATAATATATAACGAACGACAAAAAAAATGTCAAACCAACTCACAACACACTCAAAATCGAATAAGTAAAAATCACCATTAAGATATATTATACGGTCTGCTTGCAAGTGAAACTAAAAAAACAAATCGTTTCGACTGAATTTCCGAATCCTTGATACCTATACACCTGATGCAATCGTGCATCGTACTATTCGTATATTTGTACTTACGTGTACATAGGTATATATGCACAACTAATAAAGCGCACACGTAAATTCGAAGGGCGATCGGTTGCGCGCGCACATCCGGTGGAGAGGCGCTTATTCAAGCGCGGCCGCCGCGCAGTCGAAACCCGAAGGGCAGCGTAGATACTTGGATAACGTCGGCGCCGATGGTCGCAGGCCTCGGAGAACAATCCGATCTCGCTCACAGGCCGATATACTCTCGAGAATCACGGCTGTATGGATGTGGGTGTTTTTCTGTGGCGATCGATTTGGTGCGTTGATATCGTGATATTGTGCCTTGGGTATAAAACAGTGTTTCAAAGAGCAGAAAATACTTATAAGTGCGACAAGTGTATTGTTGCTCTAACATGGATTGTCTTTGAGCTGAATCGTTGAGATTCCTGTAGAACTGTATAAGTAGACGCTCGAGCACTGCAGGTAAATTTCGAGTTTTCTTTTCATTCTTCGTCATTTGTTTTTATTCGGGTATCGCGCTGCTGGAAACAACGCTGTGCAGTTCAATTCTTTTTCTGGTTAGTTCTTGTCATTCGGTACTTTGGAACTGTTGAATCTTAATATCGAAAAAAAAAACAAGTAGGTATTTGGTGTTTGGTCGCGATAGATCGTGAGCGCAAAAATAATAGAAGAAAAAATTTGGCCAAGATCAAGAATAAGTGCCTGGTAGCTACGTAATTTATTTTTATTTTCTTTTACAAACTTCCGAAAATATCGCGGATCAAAGGTACAGTATAGAAATAAATTGTGTGGCTGAGTAAAGATTTTTCGAGAAATATAAAAGAAAGCGATAGACTAATCTCAATATTTGACTAAACATTGCGTTATATCGTTAAGCATAATCATACACTTTCCAATCAAGTTCCAAGCCCAATTTTCCCACCGGTCGACAAATACTAAACCGTTCCCCTTCATATATCAGATATATCTCATCGTCGGACACAAATGCAGCCAGTATCCCAGGGCATCAGCCAACGAGCCTGAATCGCCGAGGCAATACACTCGAACGCACAGTCGAGACCGCGGATAGTTATATCCCGAGTGGCGCGATGATCGGTCCGTCGGGGTCGAGCGAGGCGTCGACGGCGGCGGCGGAGGATCACCACCACGTGCAGCACAAGCGTCGCGCCCTCGAGGAGCTCGACATAGAGAGCATCTGCGACGAGGTCTGCGGCCACCATCACCAGCGTCCACCCGGTGGCAAGAGGCCGCGGTTCCTTACCGATCTCCAGGGCTCCTGCCTACTGACCGGGCCGGAGCTCCACCATCACGATCCGTCCGCTGGCCTGGAAAGCGCCGCCGCGATTTACCCGCCCTTCGACACCTATCGCCACCACAATCACCATCACCATCACCATCACCATCAGGATTTGGGGGATGGAGCGGTCACGAGGCTCGAGGTTCTCGTAGTCGATGGTACCTGGGAGGACGCGCTCGAGAGCTTCGAGGCCGGTGAGTTCGCTCTTTCCTTGCTGCAGTCCCGTAAGTCGACGTTCATTATTATGCAGACTAATTTATTATTATACCTTTCTTCTCCTTTCTTGTCCTCTCGCTTCTACATATGCATGATGTTTTATGGAACTTGACGTTGGCTTTGGTTGCCCTGTATACCCAGAGATTAACGGTGCGCGGTGCGTACGATTATTCATTGTTATCTAAAGATAAAACGGCTAGTACTTAGTCTGTCTTGTATGTATAGAGGATATACTCCCCTAAAGTTTACGAGTTTTCAATGTTCTGAGATAATTTCTTTTAGTCGAGACAATCTTTAGTGTAGATAAATATAAGGAGTTTGGAAATTATCTATGCGCATAAAAAGAGTGGAAATATAGCGGCAATAAGGCTTTCTTCCCAGAAATTTGATCGTAGCAAGAGATCTACACTGCTTTCCATTACTAATGCGTTACGAAATATGATATTCTTAATTATATTCGTGTGTGGTTGAATAATATATATAAACAAAATGTATATATTTAAATATATATATATATATAGTATAATTAAATTAATTATTTTAACTATTTAACAAATAAATAATAATAACCAAAGAATTTTTTAAAATCCTTTATTAGCGTACTTAGATATTTGGTACACCAATTGCGGATGAGTAATAATCATACATATGTAGCTCTTTTTTGAAATTCATTGTTTGCCGCTGAACGCCATTATCAGAATGGAATAGTACGATTTTTCAACGCTATTTTGTTTTATCAAAGAATGACGGGTACATCGATTCGGACAAGAAAGAGATGTTTTTCCAAATTTCTTTGAATATCGTTTTATTTCTTTAAAAATGCCCATTAAGTACTAAGTATGCGTTGATAATCGTTAATTAAATAATAAGTATATCGTTCAGTGTGTTGTCGGTGCGTCCAAATTTCTCGAGTGACATTTGATAGCTAAGTGAGGTAAAGAGCTTGGGTACTAAAAAAAATACTATTTCCGTGGATATAATGTTTTTTTAAGACGAACTACATCTTGAAATGTTTATCCCGTAATTAGCAGCTATTTAATTATGCGTGGCAATTTGGTGAGATCTAGTTTTCTATTTAAACCTTAATGACAATAAAGGTTACTAAGGTTAGGTAAACAGTGTATTTACAAAGATCACATGTGACGTGCATTTAAAGTCATCTGGTTTGTTTTTAACAATCAGGATTCGTTGCCAAGACTCAAATTTAATCAAATACAAGTGCATTTTTATAGCAATGATACGTGCAAAACTATTGTTATCTAAACAATGGTTAACGGAAAATTCTTCACTTTTTCTTCTAACGATGTCTTTTGAATATATCTGTTAAGTTTAATGAATAATCGAACGAAAAAGGTTAATTCCTTGCATCGCGATAATTAGTGAAAAAATAGAAATTAGTAATTTTGTTTTAGTAAAATGAAATTGCCGTTAAACGCATAACAAAAATAATCAAATAATAATTGTAAATTTACTCGTGACTTCTCTAATTCGGTAAAAAGCTATTTTAATTCGTAATGCACGTGAATATTCACAAATATATACCATATAATAAAGAAAGTTACGACATTTGTCGGAATTGGGATATTACAAGCCTAGCCGCAGCAATCGAATAAATCTGATTCTCGACAGCAGCAGTAGCAGCATCGACGAGCGCGTCCTCGTCCTCGCCTTCACAGCAGATCTGCGCCACTGGATCGACAGACTTTACCTCCCAGTCCCACATCCAGCAGCATCAGCTGCACCAACACGACCTCCAGAGCCTCCAGAACGTCAATTTTCCCGAGGCTTACTGGAGCCAAAATCCGAGTCACCAACAACAGCAGCACCAGCAGCAACAGCACCAGCAGCAACAGCAACAGGAACAACAGGAGGAGCAGACGATGCCAAAGGTCCAGAGCGGCGAGAACCTAAGATCACGCGGTGGATTCGGTATGAGCCAGGCGTCGCTTTTGACGCCCCCGACTTACGAGGACCAGGAGAACGGCAATCTCTCCTGGCTGCTTGACTTTAAACTCGACTCCTTCATCGAGGCGCCCGAGGACAAGAACACTCTGCTTCAGCCGAGGGATATTCACGGTAAAATTCTCACTCCGCTTAATTACACAAGCAATCGAGAAGTGAATTCGAATCAATTGACGTACGGAATCAGTTTTTCAATCGACTGCAATATTGTAAGACATCTTGAAAAACGGAAGCTTGAAAAAGATCTGCCGAGAGGACATATGGTGCTCGAGGAGGTGTAGAAAACATTTTAACGGTCCCCAGGTAAACTCGCAGCCGTGTCCCGCCTTCTCGAGGACTAAAGTGCCAGATTGTACATGCGCGTATTAGAAATGCGCCCTCCTATACTTACCAGAAATTTATTGCCTATTACATTATTCAACATCCTCTTGCATAATATATACTTGTGTCATTTACTTATCATCGTGAAAGATCGATCCGCGAGATCTGCAGTGTGTGCAGTGAAAAGACTTAAATTGTAAATGTATTTAAATTCGAAAAAGTATATACATCCAAACGATATCCGTTCGGGAAAAGGCCCATTGAGAATTGTTATTATAATCTATTGAAATTATCTATAAATCTTGAAATTACAATTTGATCTTGAAATTTAAAAAGTCTTCCGCAATCGCATAAATAATAATAATATAATGCCGGAAACAAAAACAAAAAAAAAAGGAAATCCGAATAAATCGAAGAAAATCAATGGCACGTGATATTCCAGGAAGCAAAGGAAAGTTGAACGGGAACGTCGTCGGCGGCATCGGGGGCGTCAGACCGTCGAACTCGTCGAACGCACCCGAGTCAGCGAGGAGGTTGTGCAATCAGCAGCTCGAGGTGACCGGCAACGGCGGCGGCGGCGGCGGCGGAACGCGATACGACTTCGGCTACACATCGTCCGCCTACGGCCTGGCGGATAATCGAAATCGGTGCGCCGCGAGCGGGCCGAAGAAGCCCCCGTTCACCTACACCGAGCTCATAGAGCACGCGCTACAGGAGCGCGGCGAACTCACCGTCTCCGCCATTTATCAGTGGATCTCGTGAGTATAATCTCGAGACCTTCTTCATTCGACTCCATGCGATTAACATTTTTTTCAGGCGACTTTGACCACCGAGTCGATCCTGTCGATTTCGCTCGTTTGAACTTTTATGAGACGAGCTTTTGATCAAAATTTATATATAAATTATAATGAAAACATTCGGTAATGTAATGCTGAAAAAGCTTCATGTAGGTAGGTTTTAAAGCTGTTTACGAGCTTGATGAGCGTTTTTTTCCCTTTTCTTTGTTTCCATCACTGACGCAAATCGTAACCATCTATCGCCCTTCACTTAAAGATGACAAGATGCACGAAACATAAATTTATAGAGATAGTTTTTATATCGGCTATTCACGCGATATTCCGGTATTTCGGGATTCAAATATTTCTTCGCTCTCTTGTTGTATATACATTTTCCAATTATTTTCTCATGACTGAAACGTACATTAAGAAATGCATTTATCAAACAATACCGATGCAATCCCATCGGTAATGTCACACACACAAACACACACTCGATTGCGATTCGTAATTATATGAAAAAAAGTCTGCTATACGTATGCGCACATTATCCGCTGAAGCCTATATAAATCTAAAAAAAAATGATTAAATAATCAGTGCGCGCTTACTAGCAATTAATTTCAATTGAATAAAAACGAATTGGAAAAAAAAACTTGAATGTGTAATCCGATCGGTATATGCTTTTGTTTGCGCGAAAAGAACAGTCCTAAGAACAAAATTCTCAACTCTCGCTAGGCTAAAAAAAAGTCATGCCTAAGCTGTGAAAACGCGCAACTGCAGCAACGATCCGCAAGCCGAACCAATGTCCACAGAAAAGATATATATACATATATACATATTAGTGATATCCAAGCTAATAGAATATCAAGCACACAAGATATAATCCCCGTCGAATCTAAATGCCAAAGTCAAGGAAGCATCGTCCCTCCCCCTAATACAGCCAACATGTATATATATATATATATGTATATCCCCGAGAGTCGCAAGCGACGGAAACGTATAAAGAAAGACAGAAGGAGCTGGCTGAGGAGGAATAAGGAGGGTGCACAAGCCATATACACCACCGCCGCCAGCAGCAGCAGCAGCAACAGCAGCAGCAGCAGCAGAGTGGGGTGGCGGTAATCGCGAGTCGCATATAGGTGGTACACGTTGGTACCGTCGGCCCTCGTCGCCCGGTACAAGCCGGCACCGCCTCTCTCGCTCTCTTACAGGCCGAGACTACCGCGGAACGCGCGCACCACACACACGGACACGCGGTATAAGCCAACCCCCTTCGGCTCGCTCTCCGGTGTCCATCCAGGAATACCAGCCCTCTTTCACCTGTTCGACGCGATGGCGCCCAACCAGCCAACCGACAGTCCGGTTATGATGATGCAGAAAGAGAGAGAGAGAGAGGCTCCTTTTACGAGACTGCTGCTGCTGCTGCCGCTGCTGCTGCTCGACGATCGACCCCCTCGTTCATTATATTTCTCTCGTGCTCTGTTTCTTTTCTTATTTCTTTTTTCTTTTTTAAATGATTCGGCGCTGCTTTTTACCTACTTTTCTTGAGTGGGCGAGGAAATTTTTATATTCTGCGATTATGACGGAATGGTTTTACTCTATTTTATTTATTTTTTTAAAAAGGTTCCCAAGCGCGGTTTATTATCGTTCTACGAAATCAATTTAAAAAGTAACTTTTGCTTACCAGTTGATAAACCTTAAGCATTTAAAAGAAAGTACATACAGCGATAGATTTATAAACGTATAAATAGCAGCATCAATTTTGGAACTTCCTTACAAAATTTAAAGCTATATTTTTCATTTACAAATAATTATTTCAATTCTTCGGTTCGTGAGGAAATAATAAAGTTATCACCGTTAATTTCGTAGCGAATAACTGTACTATGTACAGACTTACCCTTTGTTAGCGTGTGCAGGTACCCTTAGCCACACAATCAATTACGAAATGTACAATATTTACTCATTCGATGCGAGCTCACACAAACGTAGGTACTTATGCACATGATCAATAATCATTTTGATGGGTCAATTTGTCATCCAGTGCTGATAAAAATTATCAATCTACATCGATAAATGACGAATGTACAAATTGGATTTCTTTGTCCGCGGAACGAACGATCAAGGATGTTCTGACTATACAATCAGACCCAAAAGTTCAGCAAATTTAAAAAAAAAAATTAAGCTTTTATTAATTTTATAATAGGTTTTTATGTACGGCAACATGCATTAAAATTTGAAAATGGTCAAATTGGATTTAAATATATATTTAAATAAAATTATTTTCCAATTATATAAAAATTGATTTGATTAATTTTTAGTTGTGAATTTTCTCTTTTTCATACCATGTTGACTGTTAAACTTAAATCGCTTAACTTATCCTCCCTAACGTAAATTTTTTATCGTTGATACACGCGCGTTTGAAGTCTAATTAGTTATTGCTATACAAAATTTCAAGTGTTTGTGATCCTTTTTTTCATTAGTTTTTTCTCGATTATATGTGAAATTTCTATAAGAAAACGGTTCAAATTGACATTTATACTTATCGATAAACCTTCTAAAATTTTGTGGAATGATCTTGAATTGTTAATATGTGCTTATTTACAAACTTGCGCGTCATCATTTCGGCTATATTATTCGAATGACGAACATTTTTTGCAAACAATATTGATTCAACTTTTCAAAAAACGAATAATTGGCCAAAAATGTATATTTGGTACTTGAATCGTCATAGAAATTTGTTGAAATAAAATATGAGACCATATTTTCCCCGTCCTTGAATCGTATAGAGCGTCGTGTAAATCTCGTGCCCTATAAAGGTATACAAATAA
Organism: Megastigmus dorsalis; assembly: GCA_900490025.1. Lineage (NCBI taxonomy): Eukaryota > Metazoa > Arthropoda > Insecta > Hymenoptera > Megastigmidae > Megastigmus > Megastigmus dorsalis. The sequence continues at coordinate 234,309 of UELU01145116.1, read as the reverse complement.
CCGAATCGCGCTCGCAATATATCCGACGATAGTCATAGTATTTATCAGAGTGCAGCATAACATCATAACGCAAGGACACAAGGTAAAAAAAAGATCTAATAAAGTAGATAATCTCCAGGCCATAATAGCGACCGCTTATACGAAGCAAACATATAGATAGCAACTCGTCACTTGGCGCTGCACCAAAGGCCGCAACCAATCCACCCCATCAATCCCTAAATTCCCAAAAACACGAGCTATATACGCGTATATAGACAAAGACAGTGCGCATATAAACATAAACGTCGGAAGCGCGGATGTCTTACAGGGTATAATGTCTACGGAGGGAGGGTCGCATGCGGCATGCGCAGGGGTGCACCGAAGCGCTAAAGCGCACCGTTTAACCGTTCGACCCTCGCGCACGACATGACTCGTGGGTATATATAAGGTAGTCGGGAAGGTAGCCGGTGAAATAATTAGCCGGGCGGCCTACGATCGCTAACGTGCCGTGACGTATGGGCCGCCGATCGTGTGCAGAGAGACGCGCGTGCCGCATGTGTGCATCAGGGGTGCAGGTGAGAGAAGCCCGTGCCAGCAACTGTCTTTCCTGCCGGCCACTGAGTATCCGGTACGTGTGTATATCGTCTATCGGTAGTTTTTCCTACTTTCCAACACGCGCACGCCGCGATATGTTTTGCCAGCTGTAATTTATATAAGCTCCGCGTTAGGGGATGATCGGCGATTTCCTCGGAGGATTAAGTATATACGTAAGCGGGAAAAACTGTGTATGATTTTGAGGGAAAGTGTTTCGGTGCCGGTTTATAGTATTGAGCGTCTGCAAACACGAAAGGGTTAACGATTGTGCAATTATAGTTTAAAATCGAGTGATGTAGATTCCATTGGCAATAGTAAGATCCAAGAGACATTGAAATTTCATGTTTAGATAAAGTCAATCCTTGTAAGATTGTTATTTCTTTATGTTGCTGTAATGATCAACATCTCGATGCGACTTGAACCCTTGAAAAATTATATGCGTAAGTCGTTAGAAAGGTGTGAATTTTTCATATCTTCTATAATATGTATATATATATATATATACATAAATTCTATTCGTTCGAGATCTGAAAAGAAAAATTTATCCAAAATCCATCCCTATATAATTTCAAAAAATGCCACCTTCGAAACAGTACAAATCATCAATATTCGAATCGAGCGACAATCTGCACTCGCTCACATCCTATATATAAATCCATCCCTTACGCATCAATTACAAAGTTGGCCTTGCACCGCGCGAGTCTCGCGTCTATACAACAGCTATCATCCGCGAGAGCTGAGCCATTGTCATACGCTACGACGGCGGGCGAGCGATCAAAGTCGTTGCGGGCCGCGGTGAGCTGCTGGTGCTCGCTCCTGCTGATCCCGCTGCCCTCGCGGCCCTAACCCCAAGAAGCCCGTGTATATATATATATATATATGATGCACGAATGACGGAGAGAGAGAGAGAGAGTCGGTGCCTCGGCGTGCCTGTCACTGCTGCTCGTATACTACTTGGCGCGTATGTATAGGTACCTATCCTATACCTGTATACCCCCTGCGCTCTGCACGCGGGCCGAGTCTCGCCGGCGCCACTTATTATTGGCCCCTTACCCGCCCGCGCCACCCACCTCTGCTACCCATTATATAGGTATACATCCTTTGTACTCCATCTCGGTCTCTCTTTTGCATATCGCGCCCCCGTGATCGAAACATCGCTCCTATATACCCAGAGTAGCTTGCGCCGGAAGGTCACCCTCTCCGATTTCTCTTTTTACATCTATGTATATAAATACAAGTACTTAATCTTAATTGTACTTTCGTGGACAGGGCATGTCAACGATATAGGCCCTTTCACTCTCTCGCCCTCCGATTTATTTCACGTATATACATACACCAAGAAATATCATGCGCTTGCAATGATGCTATGTTGCAGTGACAAATTGACTATGACATATTAGAAGCATAACATTCAGCCAGTGTCCTATATATTATCATCAAAGCACCCAATTTCTGTTTTTACACGTTAAACGTTGATTCTTCGCGTTATTCCATTTAATGTTATCCGCGCAAACATTTCTCCTCGCTACATAGTCAACTTTTTTGATGAGTTATAAATAATACCTTTTGAGCGAAGCCAAAAAGAAAAACAATATACTTAATGAAATAAAGATAACCATAATATATAGCGATGGATTTTTCGTATTTTTACAGTGAGCATTTTCCGTACTACAAAAGCAACGACGACCGGTGGAAGAATTCCGTGCGACACAATCTCTCGATAAATCCACACTTTCGTAAAGGATCGAAGGCGCCACACGGAGCTGGACACTTGTGGGCAATAGCGAGTCAGGACGAGTCCAAGCCACGGCAGCTCTTCAATATAGCCACCATCAGACAGGCCTTGAAGAACGAGGAAGCCAATGCTTTGCAAAAGGACTCGTACGTTAATCGATTCGATTGTATCTCCTTTATTACCGATTTATACGCCCCCTCCGCGCATATCTGAAATTTCAATGACAATATATCCGCTACATTATATAGAATCTGTTTTAGCATGATAATTTGGTCCTTTGACGATCGGCGGAAAATCTTGAATAACCTGACTATGGGCTTGTTTTATTAAAAAGGAAATAGTTGCATGTAGCATAATTTTTTATCAATGCATCTAAATAAATGAATTTCCTTCTTCGCAATCATCGAATATGCAACGAGTATTTAAAGATTTAGTTGTAGTTTTTCGATGGAATGCAGCAGCTCGTCACAGCTCGACAATAATAAGTGTTTATTTATTCTGTAAACAAATAAACCTAAAACGTTTGCAGTCGAGTGGTGACATTGGACGAGGTCGCAGCGGCGACGGCCAGTATAGCCGAGCCAGCCGAGGACAACGACACGAGCATCGTCGACGCGATAACGCTGGAGCATTGCGCGGAACAAATTCTGAGCGGCATCAAGAAGGAAGTCGAGGTCCAGTATCTCGTCCCTATGATGGTCTCGAGTAGCGGTGAAACCGTACACGAGGAGCAGTGCCAGCAAAACGGACAGTCGGACCAGCTCTGCCCCGTCAAAGAAACAGGTGCTTGTGCGCAACTTTCTTTTTCTCACACGATTATTCCTGCTAATTGTAGTCGGCGGTAATTTGTCGCGATACTCACGCGGCCAATCTTGGCGCAAACGTTCTTCCAGACTTTCTGAATCCCGTGTCGAAGGAAGTCGTGGCCGAGGAGTGCGGCTTGATCGGCGAAGGCTACCTGGTGACGGATCTGAATCCCTCGTCCCTGGGACTGAACATGACCGAGTCCGAGGTCGTGACGACGGACAATCTGTTCGGCGAGGAGCTCAGCTTCCAGTTCTACGAGTTCACCTCGGCCTCCCAGCTACAATCCGCCTGACAGCATCCGGAGCGCTGCCTCACCTCCACCGGGAAGATCCGCCTCATCCTCGTCGGCGAGTCCAAGCTCCAAGACTCGAGGATCCACGAGGAGGACGCGACGAACAGGAGCCAGTTAACGGAGTTTGTACTGCCCGATCGTAGCTGCGACTCGTCCACCTCGTCCTCCTCCTCATCAGCGATCAATGTCAAACCCGAGGATTATCAGATTTGAGCGACGACTATTAATTGTTTTTACGCGATCGAAGATGATTCGTATTTCGTGCCTCCTTGTGCAACGGGGAATTAATGAGGAAACGAGATGAACAGTGCCTGAATTGTGCAACCAAATACGCGTTATTTGTATTAATTACCAATGTAACGAAAAGTAGCAACTTCTCCTAGTCCTTATAGAAAACGTGTGTAATGTTTTTCTTTTCCTTTTTGTATTAGCTAATTAAGGAATTATTAAATATAATATTTACAATTTCATAGATGTCATTTCGCTTCTTTCGACACACGCCTGCATGTACCAGCGATCGATCGTTTTTTAAAACTCTCGATTTAGACAAAATGAAAGCAGTGTACGGTGTTTTACTAAGAAAACAAATTTTCTCAAGGATTATTTTACATACTTATTTCAATGATTGATTCTGATTAAAAATATAATGTCGATATAAGAATCATAAACTATTGGTTCCACCATATACCACTTTTTGTACTTACAAAGTAAGTAAGTGATTAAGAAACTGAAAAAATAAATAATTGAAATTTTTTAGACTTGTCTACTTTTTAACTGTTCTGAACATCTATTATCATCAAGTTCCTATTATAATTTCGTTTTGCTTTTAAAAAAACTCTTTTATACTTTTGTGCTTAAAATTAATGTTAAAATATAATAGAAAAATGTGGATAGATATCATGTGGATATTATATATCAAAATACTTAATTTCATTTAAAAGAAATATAATACAATTGATTTAATATGATTTAATATACATGTAACAAATTTTATATACAAGAAATTACAAACTACCTATTCTTCTGTCTTTTGATCGTCCTTCTTTTCATTCTTTTTCTCATTGCTATTTGCATTAAGTTGCGGCGTTTCTTCTGTGCTCGGCTTAGCTGACGCCTTCTCCATCATGTAGGCCATGAGTCTTTCAGATTTTTCTTTCTTTTTCGCTTCCTTTCTCCTCTTTTTATCTTGAATTTCCCTGCTCGCCAATGCATCTTTAAACTTTTGGTCACGTGGATCTATGTTATAACCAAACTCTTCACGTACTTCTTCTATCAAAAGCTCTCTTTTTTTCTTGGCTGCCAATATGTCAGCCTCTTTTTTGGCAATTTTAGCGTTTAAAGCGGCTCGCCATTTATCAAAATTAGCTACCACTTTATCAATCTCTTCCTCTCTAAAAAATAGAAAGATTTTTTAATAAGGCAGTGTAAATGTACTCATATATACTTTTTAGCATATTATGAATTATCTATTGCAAAAAAAAAGTTTTCGAACTTTACGAAGACATCGGATACCGACACTACCGGACCCTACTTATATCCTACAGTCAATCAAGGTTTTCTCCAGAACAAATTAATCGATTCACCTGAAACTTTGAAAAATGATAGAAAAATCATAAATACATAGGGGATCACGCAGACAATTCCGGTAAACTAAGTAAATTTAATGTCATAGTGCAAAATGTTAAATTAAGCAACCAGAAATCGCGTCACTGTGTGAATAAACCTGTAATTAACAATACGTATAATATTTTAAACTATAACATTATATTTACTTAATTTTTCGGAATTTCCTGCGTAATCCCCAGTATATCTATATTTTTCTACTATTTCCAAAAGTTTCAGATCAATTGGTCAATTCATTCATTGAGATTGGGTGCAAGTTATAAATGGGAATCTACCTGTCGGTACCCGACTTACCCATGAATATGTATTATACAAATATAAATTACAGTCAAATATTATTTTAGAATTATTAGTTTTCAAAATTCTCTATAAGCCTACTTTTTCGCTGTTTTTTATAAGTAAAAGTTTTATGCTGGATATAAAACTGAATAACATAACTTAAATTGTATTAAGTGTATATGTATATTTTTAAATTATACAATTTGTGTTAAAATGTAAGTTTATATATAAAGAAAATCATTTTATTCGATGCTTTAGACAGGACCTCAGCATTTCTAAAAGATTCACAGGTCAAATTAATAGTGTCCAAATAAAATGAATTAAATTTTGAATAATTTTACGAAAATGATTAAAAATTCATATTTACTTTCATTAAAATTTAGATCAATTTTATAACTAACGATATTTGTAAATTCTATGATTGATAATAGACAAATTAAAAAGCATAATTTAAATAAAAAAATTTAATTTCTATATATAACACTTTAATTAAAAAACAATAAATTACCTTTGCTTTACAGCCAGAGCTTTTGCTGCGTTTTTCTCTTCTATATCTTTCCACATTTGATGCAGGGTTTGTGGATATGCAGTTTGCTCGAATTCTTTAATTTCTTCAATTTCTTCTTTAGTGGGCCAAGCTATTGCAGGATTAACTCCTGCAGCTTCTATACCATATGTTCCCATAATTTTCTTTTTATACTTAACAGTATCATGACATGGCAGGTAACTTTCGTCATAAGGTTTTAAATTATTTAGCATATTATGATGTGCTCGTTGGAGTCTTGATTTATTTGTTATTTGACTAATGTCTTCAACTTCTTCTAAGAGTTTTATATCTTCATCTTTATCATAAACTGGTACCTCATCAATTTCAATGTCTTTAAGAAATTTACTATTGGTAGCTGTTGCATAGTAACATTTTGGTATATTCTTTAATGATTGTAAACTCACACTTTTACATCGAGTTATAAGTAGATTTATATTCATTATGAAAACGATTTATTCAAAATCAAAGTAAAAATTGTTGTTAATTTTTAATAGCAAATAAATATCTCTGATATTCAATAGTAGACAAGTTAGTGAGGTTAAGTTTCTTACTACCTAGGAACTGCTACTGTGCTACACAATATTCATAGTTAGTTACGTTGTATACGGATACGTCTTAAGTTATATTAAAACTAATAATGGTTTCATTAGACACCTAGTATATAATTAAGACTTTTCAGCGATAAAAGTAGAATAGAACAATAGAAGCGTGCGACGGCACGCCATAAATATCATACGTATAGCTACGTCACACATACATATATATGTACATATATATACACATATTATTCATAGCATGCGCACAATGCGCACAATCGAAATCAGCTGACTGCTTATAAAGTTATTTAAATTTTACAATAAAATGAGAGCAATCGTAATTAAACTACTTTAATAATGCATAATTCTAAATGTATATAAAACTTCTTCATATATGCTCATACATGTAGATTATTTATGTCTTATAAATGTCAAACTTTATAGGTAATATGTATATTTTCATTCATACTTTTCAAAGATGTATATTTTGATTCGTTTCGCCGTAATGTATGTATATGTATAGGTATAATTGGAAATGTAGAAGTTTAATTTTTTATAAATTAATGTAGATATTGCATATTATTTATTTTATTTAACGAAAAAAATATCGTTTTTGTATAAATTAGTTGATCAATTAATGAAACGCCTAAAGAGAATTTTTAAATCTTTCAGAAAAAAAAATAAAAAATTAAAGAAATAATAGTCATAAAATAACAATTCACCTTTTAATCTGCCACTTTGCTTATAAAGTTCAATAATTACACATAACACGTCTAACGGACAGCATCAAACACACTTTTTCAAAATATCGCGCCTCTCGAAAAGTTCTCTTTCGTTTTGTTGGCAGCAATTGACATCGCGTTTATTGACGTATAGTGGATGTAGTAGTAGGTGGATGCTGCTCAAAGTGACTTCTGCACGTGCATTCGCTATTGACAGAAGTCACCTCAGCTTATGTAGCATTCACCAATATTTTCTTTCCGTACAACTCGATACAGTGTGCATGGGCTTGAGTCGCTTGAGAGTAAGCGCGGTTGGTGGCAGACGATACGTGGTCTGTATTAGGAAGGGCTGAATAGGGGCTTGATACGGGCCAAAATGCGACCGATCAAAGTGCTTCGTAAAATTCGACTCGCCTGAGGAGGACTCGAAGGGATCACATATTTTTTCTACCCGGATAATTCGACGTTTCTCTGTCTTTTTTTGCAGTTGACGGAGATCTTAGAAAAAGTGAGAGAGACAGAGATAGATAGCGAGAGAGATAGAGCTAGCCTCAGCCCCAGTATATACACCGTCGTCGTTGCCTTGCCCGTGTGTTGATCTGTCGCAGTCTATTTTCGTATCGTTACTCCCTTAATTTTCAGCTCGTCGAAATCTCTCTTGTATCCGCAACAATAACCTAATTGTTAGAAAGGATAACCAATTCCCAGTTATTTCGTGATATCGACAACGGGAAATGTGTATTGTTGATTTTTTGTGTGGTCGCGGAGTTGATAACGAAGCACTATGCTCCGATTTTATTCAATGATTTTACCAGCTCCGTTTTCGAGGATGAATCGACCTTTGAGTGAAAGATAATCAGTCTTTAGTTTCTCTCTTAAAATATACAAGATTTTCGAAGATATGTGAAAACAAGGAATGAAGTGACACATTGATACTTTACTACAGCTTGAAATAAACAAATGGATACTTTAGTCATTGAAACTAAGTAGCTGATAGGACACCTGTTTTGGAACAATTCCAAAATTGAATGCTTTTATATCTAAGAAAATGAATAATCCTGTACATGATTTTAAGGATCGACTACAAAATGGAATAGAGATCAAGGCTTCATTGGATCACACATTTGTTACAAATTTTTATATTAGGATCAAGCAATATAACGTAAATAAACTGCATGAAAAAGAAAATAAAATCAACAGAATCAGCACAATCAGTTCAATTACTGATATCAACACTTGTAGTGCAAGGGAAAACAAATGTATTACGAGCTTGTGCAGCTTAAGAAATAGCAAAATTTTAGCTGCAAAAAAAAAGTCAGCTTTAGAAATTGAAACCAAAAATTATAGCATAAAAAATTTACCAAATAAACTATTAAGTGTGATTACAATATACAAAATAATAATGATCAATCTTTTAGATACTCTATTTATAAATAGAGAAAAGCAAAATAAAATAAGAATTAAGTCACGATGTACAGACTTTCTAATGAAAGTATCCATTATTGTCATCTCTGTAGTCTTTATACTGCAACTGCTGCCTTTAACCAGTGCTTCTGAACCCTTGGGAAATCCATATAATATATTAGGAGTTTCAAGGCATGCCACATTGAAAGAAATACGTAAAGCTTATAAACTTCTAGTTAAAGAATGGTAAGTTTTGTAATTTATTTCAAAAACTTAAATAATTAGACTAATTTTTTTATCTCATGTAGGCATCCTGATAAAACTGACCACCCTGCAGCTGAAACCAAATTTGTCGAAATTACAAGAGCTTATGAGGTACTTTAGAAAATATATTATATTGATTACTTCAATTATAAAAGTTAAGTGATTTTTGAAATATAAACTATATTGTGTATATATCTCTAGCTTTTATCTGATCCCGAAAGGAGAAGAAAGTTTGATAATCATGGAATAACTGAGGAAAGTTTACCAAGGCAAAGAAGGGATGGTAATCAATTTAATATGCCTGATCCATTTGAGGAGTTCTTTTCAGGAAACTTTCAATTTCACTATCAGAGCAGAGATATTTCACTTTTTCATAAAATGAGCATTACTTACAGGTAATTGACAGTTTACAATTGTAATTCATGTAAATTTTTGTTAGAGATATACCTTTAACATACTTCACTTTTGCAGAGGTTACGAAAATAATGTTTTACCAAAAAGTTTTCGGACACCGCATTTAATACTTCTTTATTCAGACTGGTGTTTTGCTTGTTTACAAGTTGAACCAACCTGGCGACGATTAATTGATGAACTTGAACCACTAGGAGTCAATCTTGTCACTGTTCATGCAGAAAGAGAGTCTGCCTTAGCAAGAAAATTAAGTGTTCATTCCTTACCTTGTCTTGCTGTCACTCTTGATGGTAAGACTAGTACATACAAAGAGTCCTTATTCAGTGTTCAGAAAATAGTTGGTGAGTCTAGTTGCAATATACTATTAATTAAATTGGAATGAATTTTTTGTAATAATTTTTTTAATTTTTTAGATTTTCTAAGGAGCAAATTTCCGTATAGGCTACTTTACAATATTAATAACGATAATGTAGATAGTTTTCTATCTGGTTGGGCTGATAATAAAATTAGAGCTCTTATATTTGAAAAAAGAGAAACGCCAAGGTTGCGGTATTTACTTGTTGCCTTGCACCACAGGGACCGTGTTGTTTTTGGATTTGTTCAGGTACTATTAATATTACTAGAATATTATTAAAAGGTCTAAATTAATATTAAATTACCTCAATGTATTTGATACTGTATTTTATTTTATCATATGTTATGTAAATAATTTTCTTTTCAATTCAATTCTAGACTGGTATTCAAGAGACAGAAACAATTACTACAAAGTATAAGATCTCCGAGGGCTTAGACACCCTTTTATTATTCAATGAAAATCTAGATAAACCAATGGCATCAGTTAGTATGCAGGATATTCCAAATGACATGATGCACAATGTGATTGGAAGTAATAAATTTCTAATATTGCCAAGACTTTCGAATCAAGCAATTCTGGATTCTGTTTGTCCACAAGAATGGCAAAGACCACAAAAGCGCTTGTGTGCAGTTTTGGTTTCTCAAAACAGTCCAGAATATGATTTAGCAAGGAACAAGTTCCGACAAGCTGCTCTGGCAGCACCTTACAGGTATTTTTCATTCATTTAGGTTATTATTCATATTTCATTTTCTATTTTCATTTAGTAAATTTATAATAATTTTTTGCTACAGCTCTGACCGAGTAAGATATACATATGTATTCAAGGAGACTCAGCCACAATTTATATCAGCTCTTTCTGCTAGTGAAGGCAGCCCACTGGATCCAATGGATCACATTGTAATTATTTGGAGAAGAGATTCTAGTCACATAAAATATGAATGGTTTTCTGCTGGATGGACCAAAGCAGCTACTGATGATAGTCAGTGGAATGAAACTCGGCTAAGCTTAGAACAAAAAATTCAAAGGCTCTTGCGATCATCTGAAGCATTGCCCTATGCTGCTGAAGTACAAGAGCTGTCAGATGAACATGCTTTGGTAAAGTTATGCTATACAATCTTAAAAGAAAACTTTATATTATTTTCTCATTTATTTAATAACTTGAGTAGTGTTTATATGTTTAATTAATTCATTGATTTTTATGATGAATTTTTAGGGCACGGTTGATAAATTGATTGGTAAAGCAATGTTAGCAGTAGATTATCTTTCTGATACTCTTACAAAAGAACAGATTCTTCCTTTATTATCCGTTCTTGCAACGCTATTATTAATTGGAGCAGTAGGCTATGGAATGTCATATTTAGTGTATGTATGATATATTTATACTTATTTCACATTTTACAAAATAATTGAAAGACTTTCTTTTATTGCTTTCAAATAGAAAATTGGAAGAAGCTAGCGTACAGGCAAAATATGGTCAATTTAAAGAGAGTTCGAAGGCTGTTTCCACACAACCCCAACTTAGGCTTCATGAAATGAGAGCCGAAACGTACAATGGACTTGTTCGACTTCTTAAACCAGGATGTCGAACTATAGTTCTTTTAGTTGATGCTCAAACTAAATTAAAACTTTTGCCATCTTTTCATAGAGCTGTTTGGCCATATAGGTAAAAATCAAAATAATATTTTATTCAGTGAAGTTAAGTATATAAAAACTTTTAATAATTCCCTATTAAACATTTACATTTGTAGGAAAAATAAAACTTTATTATTTAGTCACTTGTCATTGGAACGTGGACTCGAGTGGTACAAGAAAATTTTAACACTCAGCCTGCCAGAACCTAGAGAATTAAATATTAATGCAAAAAATTGTGTAGGCACTGTTTTATCATTAAATGGACATCGTAAATACTTTTGTATGTATCATGCAAAACATCCAGAATCTAAGAAGGGAAAAGGTTCTAAGGTACTTTTCTTCAATATATGTGTACATTTAAAATGAACTTTTTGTTATATATGATTTTATTATTAAATTGTATATAAATTCAATTTCAGCGCATGGAAAAAATGACCAAACGTTTAGCCCGACCTCAAGATGCTGAGACTGGAGGATTTATTGGTTTTGATAGTTCAAGCGATTCCGAATTTTCACAAGATGAAGTAAGTTTATGGTTTTAAAGTGTATGGCTATAAAATGATTCTTTGAAAACGTAGCTTATATTACTAAAATTTTTTCAGACGCAAGACGATGTTTTGTATCAAGATAAATTGTTAGATGGTCTACCGATGTGGCTAGACAGACTGTTCGAAGGTTCAACGCAGCGTTATTACATCAATTATTGGCCAGACTTTACAGCTAAATAAAGAGTGGATATTACTGAATAAAAGTGTGCGCCTTCGATAATGCAGAAAAAAATGAAAGAGAAAATGAAAGAATGAAACGAAAATGAGTAAAAAATACTGTTGATGCTAGTCATAAAATACCTCTTTTAGATTCTTTTGCTTTTAATTTTATCTTTATTGTTATTGTTTATATTGCCATAATGTTACAAAAATTATGACATTACAATCATCGTTTTTCATTATAACCATCGTTGCAGTCACTGTTAATACTAATTTATCAATGGAAGCAAACTTACATAAAGAATAAAATTTAAGTAAACTTGTTAAAAGTGTAACTGCAATTTTCTATTTTCAGCGTAAATACAAAATAGTGGTCTGAAGCTGTTACTTAAAGTCATGGCGAATATAAACAAGAAAAACAAAATACTAAAACTTAGGTCACATTTTGACAGATATGCAATTTTATAATTACACGATTTTATAACTCAACTAGAACAAAAATTATAAAATTTATCATAGATAAGGGTATTTTACTCGCACTTTTCTAAAACTTCGTTGAGCTAATTTTGTAAAGGACTTGCCTATCACTTGTGTATATTTCGTATTCTGTGATGATTGCCAACATATAAATTAGTAGATAATTAATTAATTTTCAATTCGAATCATTCACGATATTCATTTCAGCTCTGCGGGATTTAAAACAAATAATCGACATTTGTTCTGCAGTTTAATTTTTACATGAATTATGTGTGATAATATTAAGCAATGATAAATACTTTAAAAAATATGTTTGAATTGTCAAAACTTATAATTACAGTTAATATTAAATGATTCGTGCTTCTCAAAAAAAAATTTTTTCGTCTTTTTCGTCAAGACAGTAAAACTCTTCGTTATTTACAATAATATTGTAAAAACATTTTTTACAATATTATTATTTATTACTCTTGGAACTATAATATTCCCAAAAAATTAAAAAAATTAAACCCATCGATGATAAAATTAATTTCTATAAAGCAGTTTTTTTAAGTCTGTATCAATGCTTAGTGATAGATTGACTATAATTATTAAGATATGAATTTTGTCTCCTTCCTCTGAATTGAAACGATTTAATTTGTTTCACTATTTTTTAAGAAATGTGACTGCCTTTGTTACCACTTTATATTTGCAGTGCAAACCATTGTTTTAGCCACTGATTATTTACAATCGTATATTTCACGCTTGTTCTTTTCAGCCTCATCTTTTTATATTTGTCGAAAAAATAGACAGGTATTACTTTACAACTTATATTTGTATAAAAGAATTGTTTGAGAAGTGTGTTAAGACATTAAATGTGCAATCAATGCATGGAGATTTCTGCTTAAAAAAACTACGATTTATTTTTTTGTATTTAAAATTGTTTAATACCGAATTTTTAGTCTAATGTAATATTTTAAATTCGTTAAAACATTAACATTTTAAAATATTAAAACCTATTGTTTTCGGCCTGAATGTCTGTAAAATAAATGGATAGAAATGTCTACTAAATCCATTTATTTTATAACTGATTTTTAACCAAGAAAAGATAATTCTTGAATTTGTATAAATAATGTTTTCAAAAAGAATTTTTAATCTGCATAATGGTATCGTAAAAATTATTGTTTCAAATACTGTAAAGCATTTGTGCTGTCTGTTTGCAAAGTTTGAGTGATTTATCCAATGAGTGTTGTATATACTTTAATCTGCAAAATAATAATATATAAATCTAGTTCAGAAAAATGATTTTATTCCTTGAGAAAATATATTCTCTCTGACGTTGAAAATATTTTAATAATATCTCGTAAAAAATATAATGAGATATCGACAATCCTATCAAATGCAGGCATTTAATCTGACGAGTGGAATTGTTGATACTTTGTAAGGTAAATGTTCCGATTGTAAGCTACTGTGTAATTTTTTTAACACTGTATTAAATTCAAATTGTGATGCAAAAATATTTATCATTTACGGAATCAACAATATATCAGATTTTTTCAATCCGTTTAAGTTTTTTGTTGATACTTATTTTCATAAAACACCAGTTTTAAATAGTATGTTGAAGATGAGGTGAATAATTGGAACATTTACTTACTGCTATTATTATTATAATTTTATTCGAATCAAGAAGAATAGAAAATCGATCAAATATTGCTATACGTTAGAATTGCAAGATAGCGTTTATACGATTAATGTTTAACATAAATATCGAATGATTTAGAACTGAATTTTATCAAATTCGAACGTAAAATTGGTTCCGGCCAATGACATTTAGTATTTTATAATTCCAATTATACTAATACAAATTTTATTTCAATCTGATTTGTGTATAAATAAAAAGTCATATGAAAACTTTGTTGAGTAGATTACTATACAATACATAAACTACTTTTTAACAGGGTGCTTTAAATCCGATTCGCATTATAGGTATATGTATACCCGTTCGGCTTCCTTTCCCTACTGGAAATATCTACTTAGTAGTCTACGTAAATATTTTCAACAGAGTTAATTGGCGGAGAAATTGTGCTTCTGCATAAAAATATTTTTTTTATCTCAGTGTGCAAAGCAGGATTTTTTTTGTGCTTTAGACCAAAGGAAATTCAAAGCAAATCACTATTTTCTCGAGCGTGCGCGCAAATGTGTGTTTATAGACAATAAATATTACTCAGGAATGACTGCACTGATTTTGATGTTTTTTTTTAATTGAGCTATTTTAATATCTAACAAGTCATTAAATATGTTTCTGTACAACAATTTACATACATGTGTCAGTGTGATGTATAAAGTAATAATTTATAACTTTAGATCGCAGCCCATTAAAAGCGAATGGATTATATTGCATATGTTTGCATTTGGTTCTATGAGTAAAGAACGACATGAATAAGGCGGTAACAACTAGCTGTAAAAAGTACTTGTTTTCAAGTAATTGATTTACAAACTTTGTTCTTTGCCTATTGAATAGAAGGCACTGCCAGAAAATAAGATTTACATATTGGGTGTCATGGCAATATTGACATTTTGGATCACTTACAACACTTATGCGAGTAAGTGAATGCGCTAAATAATAGTGCCCTGATCTACATCTATTTATCGTCGATATATCTCTCGGTATATTTTTATTACTGAACTGAACCAAGGCTTAGGTTTTGCGTGGTTGTCATAGAATTGAAAGACGTCTATATACCTTAGATTTCGTCTCTTTTCTCGATTAAGACGAATGTGTTGGAAATTGTTATTTTTTTTAACTTCGTTTAGGTTATTACATATATATATATAGGTGTTTTTAACAAGGGATAAGGACATTTCTTTTGCTGCAATCTTAGCTAACTGGCCCCCGAGTGCTCAATACAATTTGAGGCTACTATGGAAGTCGCGAGAGAAATTTTCGAATTTTTTTCTTTATCTCTAAGATACATAATGATTTTTTTAACTTATATTGTTATCTTTTTTCTTTTTTAAAATTAAATACCTTTATGCAGATAAAAATTAATTTGATTTTTTTAGTGACAGCATTATTACAACGCTATCATGTTGAAATTATTGTTGATGTCATAGTACAAATTAAGTACTGTCATAGTTATTTTAAATCTATTTATTATATTTATTTTTAGTTCCAAAGGAGTATGTCCATTCATGTCTTTAATAACATTGTAAGGACAACGTATGAAACTTGCATTATCATTTAGAATATAAAAAGACATTTAATTTAAAAAAAAAATTAACTCCCTTGCTTGAAGGGAAATATAAGTATCTTAAAAAGCCGGGTTAATTATTACCCATGCTTAAATCATGAAAGTAGAAACAGACGAGTATCGAAAGACCCTGATTTTCAATTACATTTTTATCAACATTCCCTTTACATAATAGGGAGCCAAATTTTTTTTAAATTATTTTCTTAAAGAGCGATAAATAGATAATATAAAAAAAATATCGTCAAGTGTATGCGCGCCTCTGGCTGGCAATATTCTCACTTTATCTTTACTTTATTCTTTATCTTTAGGTACTTATATTTAGGCTACATTATTTAATTAAAAATATATTAACTGTATAAGGGCTTTTGCCCATTTAATTCAATAAATACAAATACAATTACAATTAAAAATTAAATATATTTTGGTGTTCTAAATAATGACAAAGTTTCGTATGCTGCCCCTAGATTCTACTTTTTATTCCAATTTCGTGGGCGCCCTCCTGTCGATTTCATAAGTATTTGAAATTCAGTGGTTCCCGCACAAAATACTATAGACAGCATCGCAGGATCAGCACACCGGCAACATCGCCAAATTGGAGTTTCCGTTCCACGCGCCCTTTTGAAAAGGCGCGCACACTCGTTTTGCCGGGTTTTTTTTTCCGAAGGATCGAATTGCACGTTATACCATACATATATACATATATAATATCTACACTTTAGCGAGGGAATACGCGCAGTTACTAGAACATGAGCCACTGAAGATCAGATAATAACTTCGAATCGGCGTGTCAACTTACCAATTATTGTATTTGAGCATTGATTAATCATGCCAAAAGTTAATACGTTGTTTAATTACTTCACCTCTCCTAAAGGAGCCTCGCCGAACGCTAATCGTTCTCCGGCACCGAAGCCCAAGACATCGTCGAGATCAAAATCCGAGACACCAAAGAGGGAACAAAAGAACAAAGGTACGTGGTTATGCTTAGCTAACAGAGATTTTCTTTGATTTTTCTTTGATTTTAAGAATAAGCCACTCATTGTAGTAAAAACGTGGTAGTTGTACAACATTGATGTTGGTTTCATTTACAGTTGCATTATTAATTGCAAGAGATGAATTTTGCAAATTCGTATCTGCTTGCTGTATTGTTTTACAAGTTCATTTTATATATTTTTCATTTAAATTAATGATAATATATTAGATTTAATTATGTAAAATTATCAAAATGTTTAATTAGCTCAATTTTCCACTAAAATTTTCTGTGACATTCCATCATAAATCAGAAACACAAAACTATTCAGATTTGTTTGTAAACATTTTTATTAAGTACTCAGTTATAAGAGTCAAAATTGAATCAAATCTTTTAAGTACTGCGCAAAATAATTGTATCTAATACGTAAGCTTAGGTAATGAATGAGTATTAAAAAATGTAAGCATATTCCTATTTTAATGTATGACTAAAACTAAGTATAATGATATTGAATTGATCTATAGATGTCAAAAGAGGTAAAGGTAAAGAGAATGTTAGACAAAATAAGGAACGAAAAAGATCTCTGGAGGAAGATGACGATGAAGACGTTAATGATAAAGAAACAGTTACACCAAAACCTAATAAAAGAAGAAGAATCATTATTCCAGATGAGAATAGTGAAGATTCTGGTGATGAGTACAAACCTGGTAAAATAAATTTTCATCATTAATAGCTTTTTGAGTACCTATATTAAAATATTTAAAATATTTTCTAGATAACACTTTTGAATCTAGTGAATCTGAAGATGCTGAGGAATTAGAGTCAGATGAGGTTACCTCTGAAATAGAAACCGAAGAAGATGAAACTCCAAAGGTATCCCAAATATTAAAATAGTCTCTGTATATAAATATTACTGAATAAGTATTTTAAATTTGTTTCATTTTTAGAAAAAGCAAAAATTGTCTACTAACAAAAAGTCAGGAGCAAAAAATGCTGGGAAAAAATCTACGGGTATAAAAGTTTTACCACAAAATAATCAACAAGAACAACCATCTGGAAAAGCATCAGATACCCAATCTTGGCCACATTTAAAATATGATTTCTTGCAGCCAGATAAAATTAAAGATAATAAGAAGCGCCGACCAAGTGATCCAGATTATGATCCAAGAACTGTATTTGTGCCAACAGATTTTTTGAATTCACAAACACCTGTACGTTATTTCCTTTTTACAAATTAAAGGATTATGAAAATTTATTTAATAAAATTATTACTTAACTTTTTATATTTTTTAGGCCATGCGCCAATGGTGGATACTGAAATCTTCTCATTATGATTGTGTACTATTTTTCAAAGTAGGAAAGTTTTACGAATTGTATCACATGGATGCAGTCGCTGGGTTTAATGAACTAAATTTATCTTTCATGAGGGTTTGTAGCAATCTAAAACAGAATGTTTTATTAAAAATTACATGAAGGTGTATGCTATAAGCAATTAAATTTCTCTTGCAGGGAGAATTTGCACACTCAGGATTTCCTGAAAAAGCTTATGGACGTTTTTCTGCAAGTCTTATTGAACGAGGTTACAAAGTAGCCAGAATTGAACAAACAGAAAATCCAGAAATGATGAGCCAGCGATGCGCTAAAAGTATGTATTTTAAAATAAATTATTTATAGTTTACAACCTTTTCTAAAAAATTTTTGATTTCAGTATCAAAACCATCAAAGTATGATAAAGTTGTTAATCGTGAGATTTGTCAAATTAGTACAAAAGGTACAAGAGTTTATACTGCTCAAGATGCAGAAGCTTCTGTTCCAACTTCTACATATTTGCTATCTATTATTGAAAAGCAAATGCCTGGTCAAACTCTATCTACTTATGGAGTTTGCTTCATAGATACAACTATTGGAGATTTCAATTTAGGTCAGTTCCAAGATGATCGTTGCAACTCTAGATTGTTAACATTACTTGCCCATTATCCTCCTGCCCATATTATATATGAACGAGGTAATTTAACGCAAACATCTTTAAAAATACTTAATAACTTTTTACCTGGTGCAATGAAAGAAGCATTGCAAAAAGAAACGCAGTTTTGGTCATCCACAAAAGTACTTAAGGTAAACTATTATAACTATGAAATTATTTAATTGCATGTAAAATCTTACAAAATTGAAAATTTGTTATAAAATAATCAATAAAAACTTTATATTTTAGAATCTTCATGAAGATGAATATTTTAAAAGTGAAAATGATTCCAGTTTTTCGTGGCCAAAGGGTTTGCAGCCATATTTGAACAAAGGTAAATTTTATAACATCAATATCATTTAAATCAATAAATCAATATAAATATACGTATTTTGGGAGGAAAAACAAAGTCTGGGGTGATAAACTTCCTTCCCATGGTGCATATATATCCTCATACCAGCATCAAAAATAAACATTTCTATCCCATTGAGAAAATAATTATTTACATTCAACTTAACAGGTGACAGTTTGGGACTGACTCCAGAAGAAGAGAAGGAATTAGCAGTGACTGCCTTAGGTGGTTGTGTATATTTACTTAAAGAATATCAGTTAGACCACCAATTATTAGCGCAAGGTCGATTTAAGACTTACATCCCCCCAGATTTCTTGGATGATAAAAAAACAAATAATGAAACGAAATTTGCTCATAATATGGTATTAAACATAATTATCACAAAATTATTTATCATATAATATATTTTTTAATTTAATTATATGCATTTAAATAGGTATTGGATGCTATAACAATAAATAATTTAAGAGTTCTGGGTAATGATGGATCTTTGATTAAAACATTAGATCATTGCTGCACCGCCTTTGGTAAAAGGTAACTTTGGAAATATCATTGATGAATAACAAACATTTCTTC
The DNA here is from genome assembly GCA_900490025.1 of Megastigmus dorsalis. Taxonomy (NCBI): domain Eukaryota; kingdom Metazoa; phylum Arthropoda; class Insecta; order Hymenoptera; family Megastigmidae; genus Megastigmus; species Megastigmus dorsalis. The sequence goes on along the minus strand of UELU01145116.1, from coordinate 214,860 downwards.
TTCTGAAAAATAATATCCTGAAATTGTTGTTAGATTATTGAGGGAATGGATATGCAGACCATCATGTCGTAAAATTGTTATTGTGGAGCGACAAGAGGCTGTAACTGAACTACTAGACAAACCTGATGTTGCTCAAAACGTTCGCAGCAAGTTAAGTGGTCTACCAGATCTAGAACGATTATTGAGCAAGTGGGTTATTTTGAATAATTAATTATTAGGGAATTGTAGTGGAATCAATTTTTTAAAATATTTTATTAATGTAAAGGATCCACGCTCAAGGAAATGCAGCAAAATTGCGTAATCATCCTGATGGACGTGCTATCATGTATGAGGGTCCAATTTATTCAAAAAGAACAATTGCTGATTTCATTACAACACTGAATGGCTTTGAAGAAGTATTGAATATAATTGAACTTTTCGAGGGCAAGTTAATCTTTTATATTATTTTAATTTTTTACAGAAAATAAAAAATCTTATTTTATCTTTATCAAAATTAATTTGCTTACTAATTCTCGTTTTTAGACTTCACTAATCCTTTAATTATGAAGTGTACTAAACTAGAACCAGAAGGTGATTTTCCGGAATTACGAGAAACTTTAGATCATTTCAAAGTTAGTAACTAAAAATTTTATGAGAAACTTTAGATCATTACAAAGTTAGTAAAACAAAATTGTTTCTAAATTATTAAAATATTAAACTATTTTTGGTATATTTTTTAGAATGCATTCGATCATGAAGAAGCTAAAAAAGAAGGCTTTATTGTTCCTAAACATGGTGTAGATAGAGATTATGATGCTGTTTTGCTGGAACTGGCCGATATTAAAAAAGAGTTGAATGCTTATTTGGAAAAGCAAAAAAAGCATTTTGGGGTTCAAATTAAATTTTGTGGATCTGACCGTAAAAGGTTTCAAATTGAAGTTCCAGAAAGCCAGGTTAAAAAAGTTGGAAGTGGCTATGAACTGCAAGGATCGCGGAAGGGTTTCAAAAGATATTATACTGATGAAGCAAGGGTTGGTACTTCTTATTTCTTATAAAAATTAAGTAAAGAGCTTTTCAAATAAAAGTGTGTTGTAATTAATTTTGAAGGAACTTCTTGCAAGACAAATTGCTGCTGAAGAAGAGAAGGATAAAGTTTTGAAAGACAGTAACAGAAAAATCTTTGCCAAATTCAGTGATGAATATGACAGGTGGAGCAATGCTACCTACAACATAGCAATTCTAGATTGTTTAATATCTCTAGCCGAATATGCTCGAAGTTGTGATACCTGTGTTCCAGTTATTTTTGATGATACTGACAGTGAAGGGGTAGTTATTTTGTTTCATTGTCGTTTATGTTTATAATATATAAAAGTATGTATAAAATGTGTTATATTTTTTTACAGATATTTATTGAAATAAGAGACGGCAAACATCCATGCATCATTTCAGACAATTTTATTCCAAACGATACCCTTATTGCAACTGGTGAAGCCGCTCCGTTAATGATTTTGACTGGACCTAACATGGGTGGTAAATCAACATTGATGCGACAAGTTGGACTTTTAACAATAATGGCACAAATTGTACGTTTACTCTTCATGTTTGATAATAATTTACAAATTTTAGGTACACTTGTAATTTATTTTAACAACATATTTTAGGGGTGTCATGTACCAGCTAGTAACTGCAGATTAGCTTTAGTTGATCGTATCTTTACACGTCTTGGAGCTAATGATGACATTATGGCAGGACAAAGTACATTCTTAGTTGAATTAAGTGAAACAGCAGCAATACTTCAGCATGCCACGAAATACTCCTTAGTTCTTTTGGATGAATTGGGTATGAAAATATTTTTTTATAACTTAGTACGTAAAACTTAACTTTAGATGTGAAAAAAAATGCGTACTTTACGCATGCTAAACAGACATCTTAGGTCGAGTTTTACGCACTCACTTATACAAAATAGTATATGCAACTCGTGCGGGAATGGCCCATTTTGCGCACTTGTTGCGCAATGTACTATATTATTACTGTAATGAATTAGTTTACATTGCATAACCAACGAATCCTTTATATGCCAGGTCGAGGTACATCAACTTACGATGGAACAGCTATTGCAGCATCTGTAGTTGAAGCCTTAACGAAGATAAATTGCAGAACACTCTTCTCCACTCACTACCATTCTCTTGTGGAGGATTATAAAACAAATAATAATGTTACACTTGCGCATATGGTAAGATACTTTTAATACCTAAATATTTTATAATTTATTTTAATTTTAATTGAAGAGAGTTAAGTTGACTAATTATTATTACTGTTGTAAATGATTGTGTTCTGACTAACAAAATTTTTGCTATTATTTGATATTTATGTTACGTAATATGAAATAACAATTTTTTAAAATTTTAATAGGCTTGCATGGTGGAAAATGAGGATGAAGATAAAGTAAGCGAAGAAAACGTGACTTTCCTTTACAAGTTAAGTGAAGGTGCATGTCCAAAGTCATACGGTTTCAATGCTGCTAGATTAGCTGGAGTACCTGCCAACATAACTAAACGAGCTCACGACATTGCCACAAAATTAGAAACTGAAGTGAATCTGCGACATGCATTCACTGCTTTATGTAAAATTGAAAATACTTTTTCTATCAAATCATTGTTTAAGGAAAGTATTAGTTTTCTATCAAAGGCCTAAATTTATATTATAATCGTAATTCGTTTGCAAAATTTATATAACGTAAGTTATTACCTACATTTGTGTAGATACATGCAAATAATTGATTTTCATTTTATGTTACGCGCTCGATGATACAAAAAATTGCTTGATGCAACGTATAGTATTATATTCATCATAAGTTATTTTCATATTCCAGTGTCAAATTTATTATATGTATAATTTAAACTTGTACCTGTTACTATTGTTTAAAAATCACTAGTGTTACCTGTCATGTTTATGCACACTTATTGTATATCTTTAATTGTTAAATAAAAGCGTTCTTTAAACTTTTCTAAAAATAGTCTATTTTTCACAATTGTATTTCAAACAAAATTAGATATTCTATTATTGATACAGTTAAATTTATAGTAAATGGAAGACTACATTTATACTTTATAGTATATAAAAACACCAAGTAAATCGAATATAAGTATTGATTTAATGCTTATATTCAAGTTTATAATAAATTATTTATTCACAATCTTTATGGGTAATATAAATAAATCAAATTTTGATGTATAAAAAAATTATCTAAAGTATTTCATGAGCTTTTTAAAAAATATGATAAAGTGATATTCTTTCGAAACAGGTATGGGGTCGAGGAATGGCGTGGGTTAAAATATAACGAAAATAAAACAAAAAATTGTGTGGCTTACAAAATTTTTTATTTATCAATACCATAGTACAAAAAGGCTATTCACGAGTAATGTGATGAAATACGATGTACAAATAAAGCACGTAATAGCTTTTACGCACACGAAAGACAATTGCATAGATTTGGATTTGTTCATTTTTTTTTAAGGAAAGCAGAGAAGCTCAAGGAAAATTTGGAAACTGCAATTTTTTAAAGGTGACAATATTTAAAAATAATAATATTTATGGGAAAAAAATACAGGCGTGCATATTTTTCGCGTGGTACCGATATAAAGATAAGATTTTGCAGAAAAATAAGTATGGTAAACGCAATGCCCCTTCGCCAAGTTTGCAATCATAAATGAATTTAAAAAATACAAATTGATAAGCTTATTCCTTAATGTAGAACATATGAGTTTCAATAAAACTGGTAAACTTAGAAAAAGTTGATGGAATCTGTAATGAATCGCAATCGTATATCAATGCTAATAATGATAATGAATGACAGTTATGATTGGAGTGAACATTTTTTTCTAGTATTGAGAAATATATTATACGATCTTATACATTGTTTTCATGTATCGCATCCGTCTTTCATTTACTTGAATAAAAGTATAATTATCGAGTAATTAGCGAAAGCACACGATAAATGATTGTAATAATTGATTAATAATAATTATAATAATAATAATTATAATAATAATAATTAATAATAATAATATTAGTGTTAAAAGGCACGGAGATTAAGAAAGCACTTTTCCTTGACTTGATGTTGTTTTACGGTGCACTTTTTTATTAATAATTTTTCTCTCGAGAAAGAAAAGCACAGATATAGTTCTATAAATATACAATTTTTTCTCTTTTTAAATTTCTTCTTTAACTGCTATATATTAAGACGTATTCTAAAACTGTTTTACTTATTAGTTGTCGAAATAGTCCGCAAATCCGTCAAATCGATACAGATATACAGTTTTAAAAGTCGAAAGAGTATAATTATTTATTATTTTTTTGTTTTCCATTATAAGATACATTTATTATATTTAATTAAACAATATTCATTAATCTTTTCTTGTCATATTTACTTTTTTGGTTCAATGAGTTTAGGAAAAAAATAGAGAATCCGTAGGGTTGGGGTTGGACCGAAAATTTCGTTAACTCCAAAAAAGACTCTCCAAGGACCATATGCGCACATATGGAACGAGCAAAGGAAAGACAAAATTTTTTTTCATCCAAAGCGATGCGCGAGTGCGAACAATAAATATATAGTCAATATTCGCAAAAGAAAATAAAAGTAAAAGAAAGTAGCGTTGAAAAATTGGGAATGAAGAAACGAAAAAAACAAATCGTCTTCTTTTTTTGTACAAAAAAGATCATCAATAGCTTTTATTACGTGTCTGCGTGTCACTGTCCAGAGCACTTAAAACAAATTCTCAACTCCAATTTTTACAAATAACTAAGAAAAAAGAGTAAAAGTATCGATAATCATAGTAATAGTAATATAATGTCTCCCATCGCGTGTGAGTGAAAAAGGATGTGATCGTAATATCTTCGCGAGTACGCGCAGCCTCCCAATCCTTCCTTTTTGCTTCTTCTTGATCGTACACACGCACGTATCCATATCTATATGCATATAGGTATATAATCGAGGTGTAAGTGTGTGATCAAAAGGAAAGAGAAAGAAAGAGAGAGAGAGAGAGAGAGAGAGAGGTCTGGTAGAGGAGATGGTGTGGGGATGAGGATAAAAATTTCTTTTTCTCGCCGGTTTTACAAATCAAGCTCTCTTCGGTTCGTCATACTGATGTTTTTTTGCTGTTGTTTTTTTGTATTTATCTTCGTTCTTTCCTTTATCCCCGTCGAGTTCTCCATCGTTTACCAGAGGCCGGATGAGAAGCCGCCGGGCGGCACGCGGCTCTTTCTGGCTGCGCCGCCTACGCTCGGCGATGAATCGGTGCTCGACTTATCGCTGCCGATGCTCGAGGCGCCGCCACTGCCGTTGGCATTGCCGTTCTGCTGGATGCTTGATGGTGGCTCGTAGCCAGCTCCCGTCACGGGGTTACCATCTACATGGGCAGGTAGTACAATATTTATTTTTTTCCGATTCTTTGTTTTATTGCGAGAAGTTTTGTCGATACTACTGGGGGCGAAGAGTTTAACGATATTGTAAAAGGCTGCATGTCGAATGCTTTTGACGTTATTTTATGCCCAGATTTTCATAGGTATAAAAAGATTTCTAATGCGATTGACCTTTTACGAGATCGATCCATCTTGCCTCTAACAAAATCATTTCGATTCTAGTTAGCATTTTGAATAATTTCAATTTTTCATGATTCAGAGTAAAAGATTTCTCATTATGTAAAATAAGTATTGATTTAGGATTATTATTTATCAGGATTTGATTTGGTTGATTGTCATTTAAACGTTTTACTCTGAATAACAAAAAATAGTAAATTACTTAAAACATTAAAAAGGATCATTACATGTATATCCTGTAAGTAAGAGAATATTTTTATGACAATATGCAGCATACTATTTTCAAAATTTTTAAATCCAAAATATTTAACTAAAAGATAAATGCTTTCCTTGAATTTCCATAAAAATTTATCAAAAGTATTTCTAATTCTAAAAAATAATAATGATGTGATATGAGATGCTGTAAATTGCCATTTATTTTTCATTTTATAGGTTCAGCAGATATGGTAATATATTTGATATATAACTCTTATCATAGTTGAACAAAATATGTAATATATTTTCAATTTTGTATCCTTCAAGAAAAAGTACAATTCAAAATTGAACTATTTTCTTTTCAAACACAATTTTTCACTTTCCAAAGCTAACATCTTACCTATGAAGTTCAAAAAGAAAAATAAGAATTCAATAAATGAGCTACGTTAAGTAAAAATATCAGTCACTGTACCCCTATTCATTTTTTGAAGTTGACCGAGTAATAATGGTACTTGACTTGAATCGTCTGCTTAGGGAGCACAGTAAATGACAGATTTACTTGAGAAGATATTAAAAAAAAAATAAAACAAAAATTAAGAAAATTACTGGAAAACCATGCAAAGTCTCAAATAAATTAACTAAACTGAAAACCATGCTTATTACTGCGCATAAATAAAATAAAGTAATGAAACTCCATGCTTAATAGCTTGCACAAATAAAGTAAAATAAAAGATCAAATAGAAATTTTGAAACTGAATCAGCCGAAATAACTAATGCGAAAACCAACTTAAATAAAATAAAATAGCTACAACGCTTTCGATTAAATCATCGTGGCTATAGCCCGAATATTAAATAAACATAATTTCATTCATAAAAATAAAAAACATTTCTCGCAAAAGTTCAACATAATAAATTTCATTATTCAAACATAATAATAACGCTAATAGCTCGCTCTTAAAAACTGTCTAGTGTCGCGAAAAAAAGAACATAGTCACTGTAGCGACTCATTAATCAAATATTATTGGTCGTGATACGACAGAACAATCATAAAATATTATTGATCGTGGTACGACAGAACAATCATAAAAGTCAGTGAAAGCACCTGTCACCCAACGGCTCTAGACAATTTTCAAGAGCGCACTTACAAAAGAACGCAAAAAATACAAACTCGCCAATCAAATAATGAGATAATAACAAAGGTTGTCACCTAAAACACAACTATCGATTACACACAAAAATAAATAAATAATAATATAAAGATATATAAACGAAAGGAATAAGAAAGGAGGAGAGGATAATCAGAGTATCTTATATAGTAGTATATAAAGATCGGATACAAAAGAACAAAGTCGTTCTCGTTTACCTCTACTCCTGCGTATGATGCGCCTCGACGCGTGAGGCTTAACGTCAACGCCGTCGCCGGTGACCGGGTTGCGTGGCATGCAGGACGATCCTCCTGCAGACGCCCCCGCGCGTGTGTTTTTGTATATATAGATATTTGTTAATTTGAGCGTGAGAGCGAGCAGCGAGAGCGAGCGAGATTTTTTTTTTTTTTTTTTCGTGTATTTTGAGGTTTTTGTTTTTGAGTTTCGTGTTAGAGGCGGGAAGAGGCAGGCGCAGAGCGACACATCGAAGGAGAGGATCCCGCCACCGTGTCAAAACAGAACCAAAGACACACATATGCTTGGATAGATTTTAATTCTGATTCTGATTTTTTTGTTTTTATAAAGTGTTTGTTCGTTTGCGTTGATGATGAAATTGTTCTATGTTGGTGTTTTTTTTTTTCATTTTCTGTTTTTGTATTCTCATGCACTGGACTATGTTGATTTTGACGAGGAGAGAGTTGCTTCGAGTTTGGATCGAGTGTTGGATGTTACGCGCTTTCGTAACGAAAATTTGGAGAGTGAATAAGTTTGACAAGTTTTAATACTTATTTACTGTTTATGAAAATACAATTTATATAAGACAGAAATCATTAAATTTATGTTTAAAATTTACCAAGTTCAAGATTAAACTTTTAATTCTATATACAGGATCATAAGGATTTTTCGAAATAATATTTGTTTACACAAGTCAAGGTTAGAAGTCCACAAGTAAAAGGTCCCGATATGGAAACTGGAACTATTGATTTTACAGCGAACAAGAGCAACGGAATTCTGTCGCTACTAATTGGCATTCCTCAAAACGTCCGACATTCAATAATTACACAAGCGTGCGGAAAGTGATGAAGGCTTTTGATTTTTCCCGACTCGAAGATCCTCTCAATTACGTGCTCTTTCAAACAACTCTCCTCTCAACCATATTGATTTTTTCTTTCCCGTCTTTAAAGGATGCATTGGCTGAACAGAATCTCACCAGACATTCCGTGGCTTCGCGCATATACACTCGTAAGTGAGTGATAGACTAATGATAGGCTACGACTAGACTAGTAGTATTGTGTTTATTGGCACACGGAACTCGTTCTCGGATCTCGTATACGTAAATCTCGACGTGCGGGCCACGACGTTTACCGCTCTTTCTTTCAATTATTAGGAAATTTATAACGGAAGAATTTCGATTAGCTCGGCAGAGCAAATGCTTCATTTCAAAGTCTCGCGGGATTATTCATTGTAATCCGGTATATTTACATGTCGTTTCTACAGCTTTATACTTTCGACACAAAAGTCAAATTCATTTGTTTACAACGTAACTGATACTGCTTCTATTAAATCTTGAAATATAGACTTACACGATCTTCGTAGCTTCATTCACGACGAGTAAAAACAAAAGATATTTATTCAACACAGTTGTTCTTAAGGTAGAATTTTTATTTAGTTCAACTACTATGGCTTTACTCTATATTTTTTATTGGCGCGCTTATCGAATAAATTTTGGAAACAATTCTCTGTATCATTTTAAAGAACTGTACAGCCAATACAGCCGAGAAAGAAAAGGAAACAAAAAAATAAATAAAAAAAGATTATGAGCCCGGCTAGAGTATGAACGCACGAATCCAGATCTTTTATGTCAGTGCGCGTGCGACATGCAAGGATTGCCCCTCTTTATGACCAATGCTGAATTGGAAACTGACACGGAAGATTTTGTTTATCGGCCAAGTTATTGAAAATTTTATTTGCTCTCAGTTTGACTAACGTATTATTTTGGATCCCTATGGAAACACTATGAATTTTCAAATCCCTAATTGAAAAATCTGGAAATTTATTTTCTTTTAAAGATGAAAAAATGCCTTTCATGTATAATATAAGTGTTCTAAGTTTCACATAATGTATTTAATCTGGATCTTGAACTAATTTAGTTTTAATTTTTCTTTTAAATGATGATGAATTATTCAACATTGTTCATTAGGGCGAAAAATAATAAGTAATGGAAATGGATAACAAAACATACATTAATGAGGAGAAACACAAAAATAGAAAGTAAAATAAGCAATGTGTAATAAAAATGCGCAAATAACCATTTCTATTTTCATTTAACAAGCACAAATGAAAGATCCGATTATAAGCGCACTTTTGCATAGCGTGTATTTAATTAAAATAAATATTATGTGATAAACTTAAAACTAGTTTAGCAGAAAAATGGTCAACTAACTCCAAATATGTGCATTTTTATAAATCATATCTCTTTTGATAAGGTACTAAAAACTGATTTTGATCTGATTCTACGTAGGTAAAATTAACGGATCAAGTCTGACGAAATAATGGCTTGTCTAATAGATAATTTCTATATGAGAAGTTAATTTACGTGAATATCGAATAATGTTTGATGTAATCGATAAATGATAAAACTTCATGTTCTAAATGAAGGAGGTGAACAAAAAAAAAAATAATAAATAAAATTGTTGAGTGTTGCATTTTCTAGTCAATAATTTTGAATGTTTAACACTTACGAAATCGCTTGATTCTCCTAAATGCTGCTTGTGAACAGTGCAATTGAGACGAGAAATTATTTTATTATTAAATATATAGTCATATATAATTTAGAAATAGACTAAAACATCTAAAGATTCTCGTCTCGCGATTTATCATAGATAATTATAAATTGCTCAAAAAAATATATAAATAATTGATTTTGTTCTTTGTTTCTTTTTTAATTAACCATAATTAATGAGTAGGTTGACACATATTTCAAGGCAACGTTTCGATCGGCGATTCAATTATCAATTGTAACGGTACTATTTACAAATTACACTACATAAAGACTTTTTTAACAATTACTTTTTACAATTTTTGTTTGGCACAGAATAAATTTTAGATTACCCATTTTAAAGTAGTTATTAAAACTTGTATAAAAGGTAAGTTTGCGAAACTTTTTGAATTCTTAACTAGTGTCTAAAATTTGGAATAAAATATAAAATTGCTGATTCATGAATCATTTACGTTTATGAGGTGCAACTTGTATGGAAAATAAGTTTTATTCCAAGAAATTTAGACAGCACCGCTTTTATTGCATTATAATATCTCATATTTTATACATGCAACTTGAAACATGATTTCTACATTTTCCACAACAATTTTGTTCACAATAATACATATATATACGTACTTCACAAATAGAATAAGACAGAAATTTTACCGAAACAAAAAAAGCAAAAAAAAAAAGACATCTTAGAAGATGAATGTGAAAATTTCTTCTGTGCACTCAAAATCTGTGTATACATAAACCACTCTATATAATACTCCAAAACAACTAGGGCCATGCAATCAAAGTTAATAGATTTTGGATCATAATCAGATCCATTAATGATAAATTACTTTTCCTATCGTCTACTACAAAATCATTTATCAAAATTAATATCTTTTACTTTTATAGCTAATTGTTTTTCAGTTTCAAGACACAAAAACTAAAAGTAAGAGTGAGTACCCGGTGATGGAACAAGCTTAGCATTATATAGTCCTCCATTAACTTCGATCTGTTAAAATTAACCAAATCGCCGTTACACAAACTCACGTTCCGTCAAGCTATTTTTAATTCTTTAAAACAGAGAAAGCCGATTTAAAATTGAAATCACATCCAATCAACTGCTTCACTTGTTCGTACACTGCTCGGGTCTTGGACCTCAAATCCAATCAAAATCGATTCGAGAAAATTCCCCGAAACGAGCGTTCAATCTATTTTTACTCATCATGCAGCCCTAGAATAAACCACAACCGAAAGTGCGCAACATTTTGCGTGAAGAAAAAGTGAATCACAAAGAAAGTATTTGCGCATACGGCAGTGCCGGAACGTCACAACTCAACCAAGAAACGTTCACACTCTACGTCCGTTCAATTTTACAAACTCCCGATGGAAGCACACATATTGCATATATGTAAACTAAAACGTTCCAGCGCTGCTCGACGCGATACAGACACCCGCTCGACGATCGAAGCGACAATATACTTGTTACGTTACGTGCTAGCATGTTAATACTAATGAAAAAGGTAAAAGGAAACACAGCCAGTTGGAGCATTGGTCGGAATCTCTTAGGTACAGGGACCAAAGCTCCAAGAGTTTTAAAGAGAGAGAGAGAGAGAGAGAGAAACAGAGATAGAGAGCAAGGCGCGCGGGCAACCGCGAGGCATACGTACCGACAACGTCGTTGTGATGGTATCCATTACCATTGACCAAGTGATCATTACTCTGACCATTGGCCAATTGTTCGCTACTCCTCGTGGGCGGCGAGTTCGGCCGTGTGCTCTCGGCGCTGAGCGATATGTTGCTGCGCATGTGATATTTGGAGTTTGGGGTCGAGGGTGGCGGGGCATCGGGAGGACCGAACAGTCGTTTGTATGAGTCATTACCGGGCTTGCTGCGCGGCGTCTCGGGCGCGCTGCCGCCGTTGGACGAGGGCTGCTGCTGCTGCTGCTGCTGCTGCTGCTTCGGCTGGTTCTGCTGGTTCATCATGGGGCTGTCGAAAAACGATGCGCCCAGCTGGGAATGGTTGTAGTGCTGCTTGACGCGGCGTGGACTGTTGACCTCGCTGCCACCTCCGAAGATGTCGCTGCTGCCGCCGCCTGGGGGCTTCAGCACTCTGTCGAGACAGACAAGTCGGCGTTTAATCGGTTGCACATTCAAAAGGCTTCTTTTTTCTTTTTTTTTTCTTTTAAGGTATATATATGTTCAAGGAAAGGTGTTGAGAAAACTTTCGCAGAGATCGATAGTGTACGCGTGTTTTAATGGGGATCGAGGGAAAGTATACGTTTTTTATTAGGTATAGACGAAATTCATGGAAGGAGATGTAGATGCGGTATTAAATATTGATCGGATCGCACCAGCTATTGTTTTCCTTATATACTTCGTCCGATAAACTCTCGCTTGCTTTCTTAAAATATAATATTCTATCTGTTTCTAAATTAACGTGTAATAAGCATAAAGGAAGATTTGCATTCGACGATAATTTAAAGGATTAGCATATATACTTTCTGTAATTATTACCAGGACATGCATCTTACTACTGTTTTTGTCACCTGTCTGTGTCATATTTGTCTCAACGTGTCGGATTGAATTACGAGTATGTGAATTTAACACATGTCTCCTACGAATAAGAGATGTACGATCACGATGTTTGCTTTTCCCCGGGTGACGGTATATGGCGCCTGCTTCTTTTAAACGAAAGCCTTCGCTCATCATAAATTATGTAAATAGATCTTTTCTCGTTCGCTCGGAGGAAAAGAAAGATCGGTTCTCAGGCGAATATTCTTGTAGTTAAAAAGAAAACTTATTTTACAGGTTACCATGTATAATAATAATAATTTTCATTACTAATTCACGACTGTTTTATCACGTGTGAATGTTTATTACGTGACTACGTTACAAAAAAATTCAACAAAAAAGATTTAAAGAACAAACAAGCATGAATATCCACGACCGACCAGTTATTGCGCTCGACCAGCTTCTCTAACTAATCCCATCTCTAAACCTCTCCCCGAGCAAGAAAAAAAAACCCTCTCCCCGAGCAAAAAAAAACCCCTCTCTCCAAACACCCTCGCAAAACTGAAAATGCACGCGCATATGCGAGGTAATCCAGACGGACCCTGACCGCATCTCCCTTTGTACCAATCAGAGGAGTCACTTTCGAGTATATAGAGAGCAAAAGGGGTTCTTCGCTAAGTTGTTTCACTACCCTCGGCCAGCTCACACACGCACACACACACGCACACACACACGCACACACACACCCACTTTCTCCGAGTTTTTGAGGGTCTCCAATTATGCGGAAGGCACACGCAGGCACGCACGCGCGCACTCGTCGCCAACTGGCGGCGTTCATTAGCGACGTTAACGATTTCAATTAGTGCGCGGCCCGTAAAGCCTACTGGTTGCAATTAGAGACGATCCCCGCAGTTTTGTAGTGTGCGGCACGCGCCTCCCCAGCTGATTTTCCCTATCGTGTATTATAGTGCGTTTGTGGAGTGTCGGTGTTCTGGTTCTCGGCGTCTACTGTTGTCAAAGCGATTTTTTCGAATGGGGTGAATGATTTTTTTTTAGCTGGAAATAGAAAGGAGTATTTGGAATTTTCAGTTCTTTTGTAATTAATTCATAGCGAGTAAACCTTGCGGAATATAACAATAATGAGATAATCTATAAGAGTCTAATGCCGGTTTACTGCTGTGCCATTTAACGATAAGGCCGTAAACAACACTAGAACGAATAATACCAAACTGCGAATGAGTTGATTGATTTAAAAAATATGTTATTTAACGACTACTCCTTTTTACACCGCGAACAGCGTTAAGAATAATTATAAGTTGCAACGATTAACTTGAAAGGGATATTACAAGTTTCGAGGGGAGAGAAAGTTTCACGTCTAATCTTTTTTATATATCGTGACATTGTTATATCAGAACGGCTACGATACCATTGACTTATAAGCCACCAGCTGCCTTGAATTGTTTTAACGATTACAAGTGATTTACTCGGGTGTAAACTTGAGCTCTATGGATAACTAGGCCATCATATTATTTCACAAGATTTCACGTTAGTTGTTATTGTGTTGAATATATATATATTTACTATATAATTTATGATGAATAAATTATCATTGCTTTTTCCTACGAATGAGAGTGATAATTACTTCGATGCACATTTTTAATAGCTTTTTATTTTAGTCAAGCACAGAATAAGCGACAAATTTAATCGCACTAACAAATTGCTTTGTGAATGCTTTCTCAAAAAAATTAAGGATGTACTGAATTCTTTCAACTGAATTTTAACTATAGCAAACGCCTTAGAATCTAGAAGAGCACAATGAAAGCAAAGTCATCGAGCTCCAACCTTTGTTACAAGAAACACCTTCTAAAGCTTCATCAAAATCTGTGACCTAAGGGATATACACTCAGCCTAGTTAGCCGTACTATGCACAAGGTTCTACAGCCTCGGCGATACTCAAGACAGACCAGATTACAATTTTATTGAAACTTGCACACATGCACCCACGATCCATCTTTACTTAGATACTATAAATAACAATAGATTAACATTTTTAAATAATAATTGTTTATTGGCAAAAAAAACTATATTGACGCAACGCATTAAAATCCAATCGGTCGTATTTTCAGTAATGAAGGGGAAAAAAATAGTCATTTTGTGCGCTCGGGGCTTATGCAAGGGCAATTGCAAAAAGGCGATCGAGGCTCTGCGATTGTCTTGTCCCTTAAAGCCGTTCATTGTTAGTCGTTTGTGGGGCTCTGCGCCGACGGTAATTGTTATCTCTCTCGGTCGAGCTGCTGCTGCTGCTGCTGCTGTTGTTGCACCGCACCGGAAGTGCCAACCGCAACGGGAAGCGTATAGCCAGGAAAGTCGAGCATTTTCCTTCCGCTTAAAGATAACTCCATTTAGAATAAATGTAATAAATACGCGATATGTGCATCTCTCTCTCTCTCTCTCACTCTAGATAAATCCTTGTCATTGTTTTGTTACTAGTCTGGAAAATTCTATATGATGCAAATGATAGGTCTCGCGCGCTTCGTAATGACATTTCCTTCTTTTGTGCTTGGCTGCAGGGAGGCTCGCTCGCGTCCACTGCTGCGATTCCGTGTATTTTCTCCTACTCGATACAGCGTGCAATTGATGTTACGAGAATTTGTTATAATTTCATTTTTCTCCTTAGCCGAAGGAACTGCTGTTGCGACCTGTTTAGCGAGAATCTTCCGAGCGATGCGTGTGTAATTTTAACGTTTTTGAGCAATTTCCTTTTCCAAGAAAAAATTATTGATTGTGATTATAATTCAGTGTACAAATTGTAGATCGTGAAACTCCATTTAAGAACAATTTATAGGAATAATCAAGGAAAATATCTTTGGGTAAAAATAAACCGCGACGTCTATACTTATGCTTATACTCTCGTATACATATACATACATATATATATATATATATATATGCTCGTACTTAATAACACCGTAAAGCAGAAACAAGCAATGATTAATAACACCGTCCGGATCACTTTACAAATAAACTAAATTCACTCGAACGCGCGCTACGCGAAGGCCTGCTGCAACGCGACGACGACTGCAATTAATTTTTTGTGCGTCCCCTCCAAAGACAAAAACGCGGAATAGCTTTAGCAGTGAAGCCGCGGCGGCGCGGCCTATACGAACTCGCCAACAAAGAAATCACTTTTCTTTGCCCGGTGGTGTGCGGTGCAGGAGAGTCGCGCCGAGGGAGCGGGAGAGGGGGAAAAGAAAAAGTGAAATCCCGTATATACTCCAGTTTAAGAGCGATCGAGCGTCTCCCGAGTTTTCCGAATAAATATTAAAAGGTGCGCGCATCTCTCATAAAAGCCGTTGCGGTGCCCGCCTGTGGAGAGAATACCTACGATGGAGGAGAAGAAGAAAAAGACCGACGCCGCCGCCGTCGTGCGGTTTGAGGAATTCCTTCACCGACGCCTCTATAAATAATCGCGGCCGGCGTATTATACAGCCGCCTTTCTTTTGACTCTTAACGGTTAAAGTTTCGCCCGGTTCTCCCCCATTTTTCTTCTTATTCTCCATTGGCCGACGCTTTATCATCACTCTTGTGTCCTTTTGCCTATACTTGGCCATGTATGTGGGTTAGTCGATAAGAAGTTCAGCAGGTTTCGGACCAATACCTTGCATCCAGAACGTGTCACATTGAACTATCATTTCTAAGGGATCTCATTAGTGTCCAGTGCTCATAAAATGACTTCGAAGCTACGTTATTTTCGAGACACGAAACTAACTTTGACTTTGACGAGCAACGAATTTTGAAAGTATCCAGTAAAGTTTTCTTTTTGTTTTGTTGCGCATATACGAAACACATCGTCGAGTTCCCACAGTTATCCTCGTCTCCAGTAGTTCAATGTGTCAATTTCCACATTGGAAAAAAAGCTCGTAAACCCAGAAAAGCCCAAGAGCATAAAATGCCGTCTCCGACAAATAAATTCCATCCATTGGGAGGGTTTGCGCGAATCCGCTCACTCGGCCGCCAGACTCTGTGTATGTGAGTTGGCATCGAACACGTCGATATAGCCGCCGCCGCGCGAGGATATAAGGAAGAGGGACGACGTTGCGGTAGCCAGTCGAGCGTGCCGGGCTAAAAGTCCAAGATGAAATCTCAGGAGAGTCGATCTCGCGCGTCTACAGCAGAAAAGAAAGGACACGGTCACGGTCGAGTCGCTTGTCTTCGCGGCGGCGGCGGCGGCGGCGGCGGCAGCAGGTGAACGTCGCCGGCAGTACAGCGGCTGAAAAATCTCCCGGACATTCTCATACAAACGCGCGGGACTCTTGATATACATTACGATTTCACGAGTCACTCGTAGCTATTATAGTTTCGAGTGAGCCGCCGTGTTTTCAATGTCAATCAGATGGGATTTCAATTCGTTGCTTCGCCTCCTCTGGGGAGTTTTTTCTTTTTTTTTTTTCTTTTCCTTTGCCTCGGTGTCGGTGCGCGCGCGCAGTGTAGTGGATCGGGACCGATGTCTTGCGTAATATAATTGACCCGCGATGATGATGAGGACGGCGATTGCTGGGTGGGAGGTGGAACAGTAAGGGCGTTGTTGTGGGCTCCATTACTTTTTTCTTTTCTTTCTTTTTTTTTTGTTAGAGGATGGAATATCGTTATTAGGCGTGTTTGACGAGAGCCGACTTATTAGTTTATATAATGCGGCTTCAATGGAATAATTTGTTTTCCTTTGTATACGAAGGGGAGGGGATGGGATATATTTGTCGAATGGGAGCTTATTAGACGATGTATAGATATTCGTGATGTGGAGTCATTCGCGGTGTATCGGTTAATCTCTTTAATATAGGTCTTATTCGAACAAATGCTGATAAGAAAACTATAGGCAAGGCTTTTATTTCCTAAATGCTCACTGACTAATAACTCGTACGGATTTCGATCGTTGATGCACAGAAACAAATTCCTTATTGTCTATCGCACAGCTCAGCATTAGCATATTGATTTTTGTCAAAAACCGCCATCGCTATATCAAAAATGATCATCCATCCAAATCCGTGCATCAAGTAATTAATATCCGAGTGTCTCAGCCTCGGCGAACAAACTGTTTATGATAATGCGCGAGGGCCGGGTTGGCCCATCATTTCATTGTTTTTTTTCTTTTTTTTTCGCGTCTGCACGCGAATCCCAGACAAACGAAGCTCTCCCGCTACTCCGCTATTCCTATACGTACAAAAATTCACGATGATATATCGAGCTCGGCGCAGATATACCGCGACGCTGTTCCGTCATCCTAACGGCGTTGTCGTGTCTCCGATACTTTAAACGAAAAAAGGGCAAAAGGATAATAAGAAAAAGAAGAAGAAGAATAGGGTCGTACCACCATGGCGAAAGATGGTACGACCTTTTTTCCTCCTCCATCGATTCCGTTCTTCTCCAAGGTGTGTATGTGTGTATATGTGTGTGTATATATATACATAAACTATACACCGTATTATATCTCCGTGGGCTGAGCACGTGGACGCACGGAATGGATCGTAGCCAGTCACCGAGTTTCTCGCCGTCTCGACGACGGCGACACATGCCTGCACGTAATTCCTAGGGCTCCGATATTCGCGATCGTGTGTGTGTAAAGAAAAGAGCCTTCGATTTCCTTGACGGATAGAGCCGTGTACAATCGACTCCTCAGGCATTTGCATCCGCGCTGAATAATTAGGCTAATTGCGTCTATAAATATTGAACTGGATATGTGTCCGTGTGTGTATATATATGTATGTATAAGAAAGCACATACGAGGCGAGTGAATGGAATTGGGACAGGAACAGGATGTGGCGCTTCTTAGATAACCAGCATGAGGCTACTATTTATGATGCTGCCCCGGTGCTGCTCGAGTTTGCGTTTTGTTGTATGGTGTGCGAGGTATACGGTGGAACGATTTTTCATCGCTTCCTGGTTTCATTCGGGGCATAATTGAATGTAACGCCCGAGCATTTTGTTACCTTACGCTTCACGCTGTTTTATACATATATATACCATTTGCATAGAGCTTTGTGCTCGGGTCGCAAGTGTTAACTGTGCGCGCTTTGCATTTTAGATCGCCATAGGCGCGCGCGCACAAAGGTTTTCTACACCAAGTTCTTACACCTTTTTGAGGAGTGCAATTGAGAGACTGGTTTAATTTAGTGGTGCGCTCGCCAAGCTTTTACGACCGAGATTTGTGCGTTCTCTTATAAACGGAGAAACCACCTTTCGTGGATAGCAGCACACTTGATTCAGTCGGAGGCGTTAATTTTGCGCGTAACAAGCGTACTTGACTCTATCGATTCCCAACCTAATCAATACGAAGAGTAAAAGAACGAGAACAGCAATAAATCACAGAGTCAGCTGCGACGAAGGGAATAGCTGCCGTAGTTTCGCGACTCGAAAAACATATACACCCCCCCTCCCAACTCTCCACCTGATAACAAGGAACATCCTCGTTGCGCGCGCGTCACTAATTACATGCAAAGTGCAAAAGCCACTCGTTCGCAATTTCTCCCGCGAGCTCGACCTATAAATTCGTCGCTACATAACCGAGCCCCGATAAATCTCCAATCCGTCAAGACTCTTAGCGCCGTTAAAATCACCTCTTGCTCGCTCTGCACAGCAACTTATAAATCGCCCGTGCAAACTTCACGGCCTTCGGTCTGTGTTTCAATGCGGCGGCGGCGGCGGCGACAGTGTCGCAATTAGCTTACGAGAGAGATGCAGAGGCGTCCATTCTTGAATGGTTGCACGCGCCTGCCCACGATATGTGTGCACCGGACACACCCAGTACCTTCTTCTTCTTCCTCCACCTCCTTCGCTTTCGTAGTCCGTTCGCCAGAGTTGGTTCCCAGAGAGAGAGAGAGAGAGAGAGAGAGGCGGAATCCTTAGCGGGATTCTTGCGCGTCTCGAGGCCTACGATCCAACGATTATCCACGCGGCTGTTATTATTTACGCTGCGAGCTCTCTGCCTAGACAAGAACACTGGTCTTTTTTTTCGCGACAGCTTTTTTTACCGGGAATCGCGAGGAATATTTTAAGGCTACGTGCTGATGCTTCGTTTGGTGGTTTTCAATGGCCGATTGTTGACGGTGCGTGTAATCTCGCGGAATATTTATGGATGTGAAGCGAGGACAGGTGTTGTTTATTAACATTTCCGAAGATGTATAATTTGGATTTTGCGCAAGAGTGCGGATAAGCTTAAGAATTAATTGTGTAGCTTACAACGACAGTAAAATTATCGATGGGCTTTAAACTTTCAAATTGCAATCTAAAAATACTTAGTTAATTCAAGACAATGTATAAAAATACCTAATAGACATAATAATAGCTTGCAGCGATCCTTAAAAATTCTCAAATATTTATTGAAGTATCTAAGAATAAAGTATAGTATAAAACGTTTCGACTTTATGGACAATTACAAAAAGAACGTTTCGAGTGCTGAAGCGAGTGCGAATGGAGAAGCCTCTCTCTCTCTCTCTCTCTCTCCAATCACTGTGCGGAATAAAACGCACACGCGCATATACACGCGAGAGAGATAGAGAGGCACCCGGACTATCAGTTTTACAGCTGAGAGAATTTTTACGAGCACAGGACGCAGAGGGTAATGACGAGCAAGAATGTTATGGCGATGCGCGTAGCTTTTACAATTATTTGCGCTGCGCATACAGGCAGCCCAGAGCATATATATATATATATATATATATATCTTTGAAGCTACGGTGGGAAAAGGTGTAACACAGGGATTCGTTATTCAATACGCGTATTACGTTACCTGGCTGATCGCGAAAGATATATATCTCGAGATGCCTCGGCTTCGATAAAAAGTGCAAGTGCGTCTGGAACATTGTATTGCGACTTGCTGCATTCTATTCGGTGTAGTTTTTCCAGTGATGAAAAAGAAAGTGAATATGAAAGAATTAATAAGAATCTAAATTCTTCATCAAATCGGGTGATGTTTTCATTGAGAAAAATCCTTTATGTTGTACGTGTCGGTATGTGTAACAATACCGTTTTGTTTTACCAGAAAAGATTCGAAGAAATTCTGAAATTCATGCTTGTGAAAAAATAGTCATGCCCATAGAACGGTAATGATAATTATTATCAAATATGCAAATTTTCCCATATCTAAGGCTGCAAGCCAGTTCAAGCTTAAAGGCGTTTTCGTGCAGCTTCTTGGGCAAATAATAATTGGCAAACGTTCGGCGCGGCGGCGCGACTCGTAAAAAAATTTGCATGCAAGGTAGGCAGTATGCCCGTAAACACTGGAATTGCTCCTTCGCCTATTACTATTCCATTTCTCATTAAAACTCGGCAGAACCGTAACTTCGAGCCTCCCTTTTTTTACTAATACACTAAAATCTACGCCACTCGCTTCCCACAGCCCTCGAACAACAGCAAAACTGCAGGAAGCGAAAGAAGAAGCGAGCATCTGCTTATCAATGCGACACAAAAAAATGATGATAACCTCCCACGATAAATCAAGGAAACGCAACAATAAAACATTCTATTGTCGAACGTCTATAATAGAAGAATCTCGTTGACGATTCAGTATAAAAGATCCGGTGGATTCCGCGAAAGGCACACGCGGCATAGACGCGACGACCTTTTCTTCTCTCGCGGCTTTACTCGATCGGACGCTGAAGAGACGACAGCAGTCCAGTTGGAGAGAGATGATTTATCGAAGCGGTGGTTGCATTAGGCGCTTGCACAGTTGCACTACAGTGTGGACCTTTTTTATCGAATCACCACCACCCGCTGGTGTAAGAAGTTGTAGAGTCGCGTGAGCGACTTCGACGATGCGAGACTTGTTGCGATGTAGCGACATAAATGTAGCTGTCCTTTTTCTCCAAGTGCGAAATTTACAAGATTATTGTAATACAACGATTTTTATGCTTGCAACTTTTGGTTGTAAAGTGGAGGATTGAGAAGATGTGGTGGTTGACGTTGAACGAGTATGAGACATGCCGTGGTTTGCATAGCTTGTGACATTCTGTTATTGATTGGTTGTCACGGTCTGTGAAGCGGTTAAACAAGTTTGGACAAAGGAACTTGAAAATGGCTAAATAATTCATTGATTATACAATGTGAAGGTAATGTTATTGATGAATCGTTAATATTCATTTGGTATTAGACTGCATTCAAAATTGTACACTTATGAATATTGTCTATATTATACACTGTAGGTTAACGTAGCAGTGATGCTTATTTCATTGGTGAAGTTTACGATATAAACACCAGCAATTAAAATTCAGTACTAACGCAAGAGAAGTCAAGATGACGCAGGATTTATTATTGCTACGTCGACCAATGAGTCAGTGCAACATCAAACGCTTGAAAATGCAAATATCATTACAGTTCTATAATAAACACGACATAATGCAGCCTTTAAAAGGTGTTTACCATTCAAATGATTCATAATTCCATCTTAATTGGTCCACTCTGGACCAACTTCCTGCAAGCGCTAAATATTCAAGTCGATACCGG
Organism: Megastigmus dorsalis; assembly: GCA_900490025.1. Classification (NCBI taxonomy): domain Eukaryota; kingdom Metazoa; phylum Arthropoda; class Insecta; order Hymenoptera; family Megastigmidae; genus Megastigmus; species Megastigmus dorsalis. The sequence continues at coordinate 193,182 of UELU01145116.1, read as the reverse complement.
TTCGATACAGTTTGCGAATACTATCGGGTAATTCCAGTTCTGTCCAGATGCTATCCTCTAATTGTCATCGCAGCGTCAACGAACGGGATCAGATAATCCGGCTCGTGAAAATACGTAAGAAAACACACAGCTGGTGCGCGCTTCTTATCTTCCTCCCGGGGCAAGCGAGACTGACACGTGCCAGTAAGATTGTCCGAGAATCGCCTCGTGAATGAAGCTTTTCTCCCATCTCTTTCGAGTGGTGCATCCAACAACCGTTCCTTTGATGAATCGTACGGAGAAAAAGAGATACTCTGGAGGATGGATTCAAAGCCCGCCAGGAGGATCGATCATCCTTCGTTCCGTTAAAAATAATATAAAAGATCACGCGTAAATCTCGCGATGAAGATTAAGATCCGGATATGTGTGTATGTGTGTGTGTCTGTGTGTACGTCTGTATAGTCGATCGACGTAATCCGATCTCACGCTGCCTCGGCTCTGCACGAGAGAAGGCGAGTCGTATATAATACACTTTCACCGGTCGGAAAAATACAAGGCGCTCTATTACGATTGTCAATGGACTGCTACGGCCTTTTGCTGTGCAGCGCTGCAATGATTGGAGGCGATTAGCCTAATTTGAGAAACGGTCTTCTTTCTTTTTTGATCGCTTTATCGACTTCGAGATAGTCGAAATGGTCGTTTTATCGATCGCACGAGTGTGTGTAGTGGTAAAAGGAGGTCGAAAAAGGAGTCGTCATTAATTTGTGGGTTATCCGTCGTGGCTGGGTGCAGTAAAGCAGTCTCTAAAAAAGATTGATGCTTTTTTACTGGTCCGAGATAGCCAATGTACAACGACGGTCAGCAAGAAAGTGTGTATAGGAATGATGTTTGTGCCGAATAGAAGTATTGCATCTCGAGTGTTTGCTAATTAAGAAGTCCCGTATATATGGTCATTGTCAGGTCGTAACTTCGTTTTTTACTGCGTTACAATTATTGTGAATTGTCGGCTGGTAATGATCATCGACACAATGATCGAAAGTAGTTGTGCACGGTGCTATCTTATATTTGCTGTTGTAGTTTTAGAAATGTTAATTGACACCTAGCCCCAGTCTAACTATGCGAAACATTCTAAAGTCAGTTTATTGGAGCGATTGTACTTGAGAACGTTTAAATATAGTAACGAAAAAGTAACGGCGAGTTAAAAGCACCAATCATGCGAAATTTCATGAGCTGGTTGTAAACGAATTGCTACTATTTTACTGTCTTCTTTGAAACAGTAACTCTTGATTAGTAATAATCTTGAAAGCTATTTAGTTTAAATAATGATTTTATCCCTCGATTTATCGGCCATTTCCAACAAGAAACTGACACATAAAATGACATTTTTTATACTAGCTCAATAATCAGTCAAAGGTGTCACACGTTCCCGCATTCGCGTGTACGCAAACCTCTGTCTCTCTGTCTCTCTGTCTCTCTCCCTCTCCACGAATATGTTCGAGCCAACTATAACCATCTGATAAGCCGAAAATTGCGCTGGATTATCAAGTTAATGGCACGTCCGGCGCGCACATACTGCTTTTCCTCTCGGTACGTGTCGTTCCACGCACGAAATTTAATTATCTTCCAGGTATATACACACACGCGAGCTGATGACAATTACATACCTCCGTCACGCTTCCGTTCCGTTTTTTTCTTCATATTTTATTTTTCAAATCGCTCGCGGATACACAAGAGACCGCGTCGAATCCATCGCAAAACAGTTAGGCCATTGTTACGAACCGCGCGAAAATCTTGTACAATTGACTCGTCGACTGTGTAGCGCTTCTTTTTTATTTCAAGTCGAACCGTTTATATCGGTAATTGCATCTCTTTAATCGGTTCTAAAGTGGAGCTCAGTGTTGACTTTTATTTTGGACGAGATGTGTGGAATCTAGGTGTGAATTGGGCACTGACATCAACGGCGAATGATATTGAGATGTTACAGTTATACGAACGTGTAAGTGCTTAATGGCAGAGTGTGAATGACGATGTCAGGCTAATGAACAGATTAGTATCGTTGCTTTCGATTTAATGGAAAAAAGTGACTTCTCACTTTGTGATGCGAGTATATCTTGATCGAAGTTAAATATAGATTCCGCAGCTGATACTCAACAGCAAAAATTGCATAATTGATTGGCCAAGTTGCGATCGTACTTGATTAAGATTGAATAGGAACGGTTATAAATTGTTTTTTCTCTCTTTATTTTCTTGGCTAAAGCTCACTTTCAAAGCTTCACTATTCAACTTATTCGTATACATAATTGAATTATTAATTCATATTAAAAATCAAGACTCAATAACTATTTGTTATCCTTTTCATTATTTCAAGACACCTTCATAAACAAACCACAAAAAGAATCTGAAAAATCATTTGGCGATCAGAAAACCAGATCGATTTCAAATACGTGCGTTAAAAATGTAACAACTGCACTCGACAGGGAAAAAAACAAGCATCATAAACGTAAACAAAAGCACGACAAAGAATGTCCGCTTCACTCGAGTACGAAAGAATCAATCGTTATCTAAAAAAAGAGAGGAGAGAGAGAGAGAGAAAGAGAGAGAACCTTCAAACCAAATATACAAGCAGCTCGAACAAAGTACGTAGCGCACGCACAAAGGCAAAACCTCTTGCGGTCGCAAGCAAAAACGAGTAGTTCAAGCGTCTTTTCGTCCGACAATGGATTCTCTCTCTCTCTCTCTCTCTCTTCCTCTTCTTCCTCACACACACGAAGGTAGAGAATGAGTACATGTAGAACAGAAGAGTGTCCGCGATAAATTGGGCGCTCGCGCTTGCGCCTCGCAAGCTCGAGTCGTTGAACTCTGGGCTCTCTCTCTCTCTCTCTCTCTCTCTCTCTCTCTCTTTCGCTCTCTCTTCTAGCGAGTCTATAGAAATTCGCATCCGCTGCACGCGGGTCTGCATAGCAGAAAGAAGTGCACGTAGTAGTAGAAGGAGAACGAGAGCTATAGCGATCGATCTCCTAAACCCCCTCTTGATTATTTCCGCCCTGAGCTTTAGGTATACACACAAAGCCACACACTCACACACACGCATTGGTTGTTTGAGACTTAAATAGCAGAACAGAGGCCGATGTTATGAGCGTGTCGAGACTCTGTCGTCGTCGATTCGTAGACGAGATGTAAATATGGACGTTGTCTGCAGTGTATATACGCCGATTTACCGGGGAAAAAAGCGAGTTAGTGTATAGAGTCTCGTCGGAGGTATAAGGAAACTGATACATGTTTGATGATGGTAATCGTCGGTTTTTCTTTGTTTCCGTTTCTGCTGTCGTTTTGTTCCTTATTCTTTTATAGCGTTGCGTTAATGGTCGTTAGAAAACGCCCGCGCGCAAGCGTGTATGTGTGAGAACCGTTACTGAAATTAAAAGATAATCGTTTCGACGGTACGGTAGGTCCGATGATTCTGTTATCGTTTGGGTTTGTTGACTTGAAGGTAGCGTGATAGGCGAAAGGTAGCGTAATAGGCGAAATTGGCGGTGATTAAAAAAAAAAAAATGAAAGTGTAACGATCGAGTTTCTCCTATTTCTATTGTAAATTGCAGCACAAACATCGTGGAACAATGAAGTGGAAATTAAATTAAATGTGTTACAAAATCCATTAATGAGAAAATCATTCAATTTCTCGTACTCCAAGTATACATAACCAAACTAAGCTAATTTTTCCTTCCCCATCAAATCGATCCTAATGCACGCTAATCCCATATAGCCATCACAACAACACGACAAAGTCAACAGCTGATGGAACATCACTTGGTCACCCCACACAAAGGAAAGCCACAGAACCGAATCGAGGAAATGCCATAAAAGAGCCATTTTCGGAATCCAGACAGGATCGCCACGCGCGGCACAGCACACATAAGCGTCACCATAACCGAGGCTACATACACTATGCCGCATCGTCTCGCCGTCATCCGGCATCTCGCGAAAGACGATATTTCGCGCGCGTGGAACGGCCTGTGCGCCTCGCGTGGTCACGTTTCGGCGCGCGCCGAATATCGCCTTACCTCGATTACGCAACGCTTCGGTCTATGTTCCCCTCCTCTCCTCTCTATGTATACCTGATATCCGATACACACCGGAATCCTTATGTACCTTTTTTTGTGTGTCTGTCTTGCTGTGGGTGATCTTTGACGTGCACGATGAATTGGTGGGAAGTGTTTGGGAGAAAAGTGAAGGTCAAGGAATGCTTTGGAAGTGAGAATTTATATTGGTTAGAGCCCGAATTCGGTTAGATTTATATCCCGATGGCTTTTAAATTTTCAATGTATCCGGTTCTCGTGCAGGAGTAGACGTTACTAGACGTTGATTGAACGTTACTCGATGCAGTGAGGCCAAAATTTAGGCCATGACATAAGAGATTTCGGAAAGGGAATGTAGTATAGTTTTCAAAAGGTTAACGAGGGGGTATATAAAGATTAAATTTTAGATTTAGCTCGCTTTTTAATTACTTGCACAATCCGAGAAAAGTAAAAGATACTCAAAGATGAACGCTAGACTGTACTTACAGTCTATTTAAAAATTAAACCCAACGTAAAGCAGAAATTATCTCGGTCTATATCCAATTTGCGCGTGATTTACGTGTCGGTAAATTCCCATCGGCAAACTTTGCTGCTCGCGAACCTCAAACGCCATTATACGCAGAAATCCAATTTTCGCGTGCATAAAAAAAAAGAAAGACTCCCGCGACGCGACTCACAACACACTATCGTACCGTTTCGCACTTGAAAAGCAACAGCGGCAAAGACGCCACACGCATACCCCTAGACATAAGCGTTTCCTCAAAGAAACCCAGATAGTACACAGAGAGAGAGAGAGAGAGAGAGAGATAGAGAACGGACAGGGGTATACGGCAGCGAAAGAAGTCAAACATAATACGTATAGCGGGGTGGTGTGTGCCAGCATACGGAAACGCGAGAAGGAAAGGAGCTGTAGGCTGTTCACCCTTAAGAGAAGCGCGCGCGCGACGGGGCGGCTTCTTGCGCGCCCCATCAGAGCCGGATTTTTCACTCGCGCGGGGCTTCTAGGCTTTACAATTCTAGGGAGCCAGAGAGAGAGAGAGAGAGAGAGAGGGGGAAAAAGTCGATGCGACGTCCGGTGAAGAGGGAAAGAGCCACCGAAGCCCCGTAAAAAGTGTCGCGCACCGCCACCACGTTTGTTTATCATATGTTTATGATATTTCCGCGTTTGAGTGCGGTGGATTGTCTGGCTGGATGGGATGTTGGGTACTTGACGATTAAAGGTCCCGGAATTCAGTGTCTTATCGATCTGGTTATGTTACGGTTCGGGAGGGCAGTAGATATCATAAAAAATACAGTGTGGATATAGGTTTTTCGTCTGGACCTTTAATTAAACTTTATCACTTGAGTTAAATACGCCCCAGTTCCGAGAAATCGATTTGGAAAAGAACGACAATTATTGCTACGTATGGTCAACATTAAATGCGAGCGAGTCTAATTTGATATGATTACGAGAGATCAGAGCAGCCAAACCGATACATTGAAATTCGAGCGAAGCTCGCGTCATTCGTTTACCCTAATTCGGTGTAACGCAATTGCCCGACTAGTCGGCCCTCCCAATAAGGGGAAAAAAGCAGCTGTTACCGATACAAACCCGCCTGATTAAATAATAGCCAATTCGCGTGTAAAAAAGGGAGGGATTCCGCCCCTTTGCCCCAACTACTTTTAGTGATTCACTCGTCTGCGTGTATATTTAAGATCCTTTTTAGGAGCGAATCCAGGGCAATTTGGGTGCTATTACAGAATTCTCATAATTAAAGAGGCACGAGCGAGCGATTGGTATATAATAGTTAAACGAAGGACATCGTTACACATGCGTGGGTTGATACGAGACAATTTCCGATTGTTTTAGATGTGATTAAGGTTCGATTGGGAGTTTCGCAAGTTCGCGAACGTCTGTAATTCTTTTGTGCCATGCTTTCGCGCTGCTGCAGCCTAGCTGGATTTATTGCGTTTCCTGTCACCCGACATCTCATTATTCTAGTTTTTAGTTTCTAAAAGCGGATATGCCTTGTATTTTCTATCCAATGTTATCTCTTTAAATTTATGGGCGCGAATCGAGACCGCAATTTGAGTGTCCGCGTTAATTGACATTGTAAATAACGACTCCGTCATGTGTGCAAGAGAATATTAATTGTAAGAGACATCCGAACAAAACTGCTCTCAGGATAATATTTAACATAAATAATTATTATAAAAAAAAAAGGAAAGGCGATACCGGTAGCGCTGCGTGGCGCGTATTACGCTCCTTCCGACCGAGACAATTAATTTTATCTAAGCATATGAAAGCTATCTAGACCGCAGCCTATTAAATACGAATCTCATTTATCATTGGTCCGCCGCGAAAAATCGCGAAACCCGGATAAAGCGAGCATTTTTCTCTTTTAATATTATAAATCAAATAAAAATCCTTCGCGAAACTCATTAGCACAGATTTTTCTACAGCAAAACGAAAAATCCTCTTCCAACAAAGCGTTCGCGGAGACCGGCAGAAAACAATGCGCTTAACGCCGTACCTACGTATGCATTATATATATATACGTTATAGCGAACTTTCACGCGCAATTACTGTGCATATGGCCTCGGCACAACTTCGCTTATAAAATATCGCGAAACTAATTTATTTCTCCTAACCGCACGCGCTGCCGCCGCCATAGCCGCCGCAGCAGCAGCAGAAGAAAACGCGCATTAAAGTCTAGCGCGCGATCCCATTTATCATTGGAGCGTCAAAATATATATGTATACATATATGGATGGGCTCACGTATAGCACCTTAGGAAGAACTTCTCTCTCGTCTTTCCCTCGGAGAGCCAGCGAGAAAAAAGTCTCAGGGGAAAAGAGATACGAAAAAGTGCAGTGCGTATAGGATTCACGGGAAAAATGTCCGCGCGCGAAAGCTCCGTTCCTTTCATTAGAATGTATCCCCGCGTGTGTGTGCGTGTACAAAGCGACGGTTTGTGCACAAGGCATTGGTACAGTGAAAGCATTGTGAGGCTCGAGAGTTAGCGTCTGGCGGTGTGCTTTTTTTTTTCTTTCTCTCTTTATTCTTTCGTCTGCTCGCGCGCAAGAGTCTGGCTCGTGCGGCTGCAATTAAAATAATCGAAAATGCCGAGAGGAGCGTGTGCGTAGGAGAGCCGAGCGCATCGTCGAGATGTGATATATATGGGTGCGCGAGAGCTTTCCTTCGCGCCGACCGCGACCCTTTTACACTTTGAGTTTTAATGATAGTGTTGCGAGAGAGCGAGAGAGAGAGAGAGAGAGAGAGAGAAGCAATGAATGCATGCGAGTGCGGTGCTGTGTATATTGAGAGATAAAATCGATAATTTTGCCGATGACTGGGATTCGTGTATCTCTGCGAGATCTTTTTGGTTGTGCGAGCTCGGGCGATCGTTTTTTGCGCGGCTCGGTGAAAGCAGCGCTGATGAATGGTGTACATGAATTTAGCGAAATTTATTACGATAACAGTCCAGTAAATTTACGTTGATACGGTTCGGTCGTGATGCACTTAGTTAACATGACAAATTGTATTGTAGAACTTAAATCCTCGATACTTAAATTTACATTATTTTACAAATAATATATTAATATACTAATTATATCATTTAAATTAATTTAATCTTATAGTAATCAGTAAATGTAATTTGACTACGAATCGAAGATTTCTAAATCCATGATGCGCTAATTTTTGACCGACATCCGAACATAACAAAGCCGCACACTCTGCCACAAGTCCTCCAAACACTATACACACCGAACCGCAGCTCGTCCAAATCAAAACTTCCAATTTACAAACATTCCGTAGCCCGCACAGATCGCCGCGGCGCGAACATCTGCGACCCGCAAAGCTCATTGTATATACAAAACAGCCGCGCGCCTCGGCACAAATGTAGTCCGACGCGGCGCGAAATTCCACCAACCACTCCTTATTTACAGTACTCGACTTATTAGCCTCTCGCGAATTATATACGTACCCGCACAAATCGTTTCTGTCTAGTTTACAGTACTACACGCAAGCAAGTGGATATTTATTGTTGCAAACGAGCCACTAATTAGACTTTTTCTAAACGATATTCCCTTTTTTTCGCGAGCGCCTGTTTTATAGGACACCAATTATGATGCTCGCGGATCTAAGATAATTTGTATGCGATCATGCAAGTATTATGCACTTACACGATGAAGCTGTGAATTATCCATGGGGATTAGTAGTTTTTTTTTCTCGAAGAGAGAGCAAATTTTAGTTTTCATTAGTAGATTAAGTGGTGTTTGCGAGTGACGCTCGATAAACGCATTAATTGGATGCGAGAATTCGATTTAAATTGATATCGGCGCCCAGGGTAATCGATACCGATCAGCGCAATCGCATTAATCTTAATTTAATTTGGCTCCGCTGGAATAATTACTACGCCATTCATTGATAAGTTAATTGATAAACGCTGCTTTTTCGTGCAGACTTTCTGTGGCTAGTTTGATTTTTTTGCACGAAAATTTCGATGGAAATCATAAAAGGTATAATGATAAATGAAGGAATTACAGTTCCATTCATCAAAGATGCATTAGAGCGGATTTCTATATAACCGCATCATGCACGTACAGCAGAGTAAGATCATCAATCAACGTGTCAATCTTTACTTGGAGCGTCTTATTTTCTTCCAAGAGCTTTTACTCTCTCTCTCTCTTCCTCTACTCGACTCTTTTTTCTAACGCCTATATTTCACTATCTCGTTTCATCACTTCTTTTAACTCCATTGTGTTGCATTTCACACGCGAACGTGTAGCGTCGTACACACACACCACACACAAGAAATTCCTGTATACGAGAGCATCAAAAGCGCGAGCAGTCAATTGTTCAGACAGATCCTAATCCCGTCTCTCTCTCTTTCTCTCTCTCTCTTTCTATCTCTCATTTTTACGCGCTATTACCGCATACACGTCGCCCCAAGTGGAATACATCACGAACCTAAAGTATATGTACAGAACAATGAAGTGCTTTTTGTTTTTATCATCCTTTCGAGTGCAGATACATTCTGCGGTTGCAGGTGTGTGTTCTCCTTTTTCTTCAAAATCCTCATTGTTTCGCGGCTGAAAAATCAAAATTGATAATATTCCACGTGATGGTTCTTGGTGGGCTATAGCGAGCGATTGCCGAGTAGACAGCGACGCCACATTATACATATACGTTTGATGAGCGGCTGATCCGCGCGCTCGTTATATTTACACCCGACTCGAACTTTCATAATCATACATCACGCGAGTTTTCTTCGCGCGCCTCGTCTGAAAACTCATTTTGCCAGACTTTCAAAGATTCGAGATACAATATCTTTCGACAGCTCGCGTACATATATATATAGTATACGAATAATTCAACAAAAAAGCGTGATTCTGCGCTATTTATTTCGCTGAAGCACACAATTTTCTCAATACTAACAATTCCCAAAAGCCAATTGGCCGCTCTGATAATCCCTCCCGCGTACATGCGACTCAAAAACGTCAATCCCGAACGATATAAAGAGAGAGAGAGAGAGAGAGAGAGGGAAAGAGAGAGAAAAAATAAAAACTGAGCTGCATTTAAATGCCAATGAAAGCCGGCTATTAGTCCGCGCGGCGTATGTGATACGCGCGAGTGTCACGGTATATCCGAGAGAGGCGTCCGCTTCTCGCGCTAAAACGGATGCTCGATAAGCGCGCGCGCGAGCGACGTGTGTTACACACAGGAGGCACTTGGCGCCGCGGGAGAGTCACGCTTTCTAGGTAACGACCCGTTCTCTCTCTCTCTCTCTCTCTCTCGCTCTCTTTGGGTCGCTGGTATATATACACCGGTGCCGACGTCGTCGTCGTCGTGGCGGCAGGTGCATCGTCACGACTCTCTAACCGTTTCGCTGTATAAGCGATCTCTTGGGTACCGTCGCGGTATACAACGGCCGCGACCGATTGATTATTTTCTTCTTCTTCGTTGGGACTTTTTCTTTTTTCTTTTTTTTATTTAGGAGCGCGGGGAGAGAAACGGGATAATGCGGGACGTATTGGCTTGGCGAGGGTTTGTCGTCGTGCCGATTCGAGTGTTTCTTCGGAGCGTGTGATTAATTTCATGAAGATTTTGAGACTGTTCAAGTTTATCAGCTTAAAGGTAGCTCTGAGAATCAAAATTCGGTGACGTACGATTGACCCGATTTCAAGTTAATAGAGTTACCTTTTATATTTGGCACGAGACTGTGACCTTTTCAGATTTTAAGAAATTCCCAGTGAAACGTAAATATTAATGAAAGTTCACTTACTTTAGCCTCGATGGGAGGAGGGTAAAATGGAAAATTCGAGAATTCGTTAAGGAGTGTTTACGTACCTGAAACAGACAAAAATAACATACTCATTAGTCACTGAGTTAAATATTCGGGACCTTCTTTTGTTCAAGATAATTAGAGATATTGTCATTTTCATGACCAGATGCGTACATCACACACCTTTCCAGTATGCGAATATTAACGAGTAAAAGTTCAGGTCATTGTTAGTCTGAATAAGCCCGCAATCGAGGAACTTTAAAAATATGGCATATTGAATACGCGATTATCGCTTCCCAAGGAGTATTAGAAAGTTTTCGTCAGAAACTTCGCGTGAAATTAACAAATTTCCTATGGTCATACAAATTGCCAATATATTACGTAATTGTAGTATAATACAGAACCAAAGCAAGATGAATATGTATATATTCAAAAAGATAATTGCTTAATTGGATTAAAAAATCATGAGCGAACATATCGAGCTTCTCAAGCATCTTGCCGGGGCTCGAAACTCGGCTGCAGCGAGGGATATACGTATATAAAATTGCGCCGCGATCGTAAAATTACTCTGAATTTTATTGAACTCGGCAATTTAACTTGCGTAAACTCCCGCTTGGTCAAACCCATGAATTACCCATCAGTTTTTCATAAATTTAAAAAAATAATAAAAGTGTGCCTTAAATCATGCGAAACGTTACCAGAGCTTTTAAATCAAATCTTTACGACTAAAAGCAAAAGTGCACACTGGAAAAATATTATAGCTCGCTGAGTGCAAATATCGTTACAAAATATTGTTGTCAGCTTAAATAATATATTCGCCTTGCACGATTGTATCGGTTTTTGCGAAAAAATATGTTCTTTTGCCATCGTCATGATATTTTGAAATCACATCTACTATCTATAATTTTTCTGCATAGATCAGTTAAGACTAATTTCTGGTGCGTAATACAAGAAAGAGGAAAATCTCGTTGTCAAATCGCTTGTTCCGCGCCTCTATACGCTGCAGTCGCAGATAAAAACCTCGGCTGGCAGCAGCGAACATTTCAAAATCAGGTTAGAATTAAGCCATTCTCATCCAATAGCCTGAAATTTCCCAAAGCATCGTCGCACCGCGCCATGGGAAGATTAGTCCCCTCAATTAAAATCGCGACCTCGCGAATAATCGCATTCCCCCCCGCGTTGATCCGCTAATTGACAGAGGGAATTTTATCAGCTGCGGCATGCGGCTCGTTAAAATCGGCGCGCGAAGGGTCTATAAATAAAATCGCTCGGAGGAAAGGAGGGCGACGGGTGAAAGAAGCGTAGCGCAGCAGCAGCAGGAGCAGCGATGTGCATCGCAGTTATAGGCACACGCGCGCGCGCGCATGGCGACAGGTGCGAACGAACGAGCTGCTCCTGATTTTGTGAATGAATGAATGAAAATGCTGCCGGCGCTGCTGTGGTATAACCTCCTTCGGACGCGTGCGCGCAGGCGTTTCAAAGTTTATCGCCGCGGGCGTCTCTCGAGCGAAGACTGATCCTACCGCGAGATAGTCACAGTCTCTTGTTTTCCTTCTAGACTCTCGCGTGTATAGCTTCTTCGTGTATATACGAATCGTCTTGGATATATATATATTATTTTTTTTTCGCTTTTTCATCTTTTGCGCTCGTCGTCCGCTTGTTTTTGTGGCAATTAATGAGAGGTAGGTTGCGCTTTTTTTTAATTAGCGCCGCCGAGTTGATGATTATTCGACGGTGGAGGCAGTGTTCCGTGCGGAGATCGTTACGACGCTCGAGATAGGGCGACTCGTTGTGATTTTTCTACGTTGCGCTGCGAGGCCAAGTTAATTTTCATGGATTTTTTGGAGAAAAAAAGGTGATGGCTTTGTGTATTAATGCGGAATGCGTTAGACGGGCAATGCTCCTTATGCAAATATCAACTGTTTATGGTAATTGATTGATTTATTAGTTTTTTCCTTCTACGTTTATCGCGTGCTGTGCAAGTACGGTAAAGTATGAATTGTGGTTGATAATAAATTATAATAATATTGTAAGCTTCATATTCATTGGATGCAGTAAATAGTAGATGATTCATATGGATCAAATTAATTTTTATCAGAGATTTATTGATAAATATTTTACGAAAGCTATATACTCGACAATTAGATAAAAAATGATGAATCAATCCTGACGCCACAAGCTCATCGTAAACTCTTGTAAGAACGTTTATTTTTGCACGAAACCTAGCAATCTGTATGCAATAAAAGAAAACACCTAATGGAACGAGCAGTTATTAAATTCAGAATCGAAAAACTCGCAATTCAAACAAGAAAGAAATGTGTTTAATTGTAGGCCTAACGCAATATCCACGATCGCGCCAAAAAACGTCAAAACAAAGTCATCCAATGGAAGCTCCATCGGTCTAACTAACCTCGTAATCAAGGAAAAATTGCCGCCGCAGCTCCCTCCACACACACACACGCACACTTGCACACACAAAAGTGAGCCCACGCTTGCTCATCATCATCCGGCTCATTATATTTTCCAGTTAGTAAAGGCAAAAGAAGCAACGCCGGGTACAAAAATGCCCGGCTCGCGTTTGCAAGAGATAGAGAGAGAGAGGAGAGAGAGAGAAAGAGAGAGAAATGAAGAGATTGTTCAACCGATGGCCTCTAAGTGCACACCGTAGACGTTACGTGTACACACGTCGCCGCTGTATACGTGACGCCAAGTGCACGGAAAACCGGTCGTATACACTCGAACGATATTATATTGTCTCTCTCTGTCTTGCAATACCCGAGCGAGAGAAAACGGGATTTTCCCCCCTCTTTCGATCTTCCAATGGGTAATTGTTATCGCGCCCCGTGGGTATTGGCGTTAAGACCCACGGTTTCGTCCTTTTTTCGGCTTCTTGCCGCTGATTTCCGGAAATCCTTAACGATCCGCTTGGACGACATTATTAAGTGCAGCGCCAGGATGTCATCCTTGCGGTTGTCGTCGTATCCCGGGGTAAAACGCCGACTTTACGTGTGGCGAACTGGTTAAGCGGAAATTAATAGTTTGTGTATTTCAGGCTGCTTCTTTTGGGATTTGAAATTGATACGCAAATTGTTTTATCCTTTAACACAGTCATTAGGCGATAAGCCTTTCTTTTTAACTGCCCTGGAAAACATCGAACCAACGATTAAGATTTTGTAGATAGGTTTTATGTGTACGAGGAATACTTGGAAGGCCTGAGATAATACAAAATTACGAGCTTGTTCGAGCGTATATATTGATTTTTCTCGACGAACGAATATGTTTTCCATAGTGGTTGCGAAATTATGTGTGTATCTTTGATGTCTAAATATTAATGAACTACACGATCTAACGTGTCGCTTTCATCTCGGTGCGGTGTTGAATTGAAAAATCCCGCAGCCCTGCGTCGAGTGATAAGCTTTTTATAATTTATTTATGAAAGACGTGATTCGACACAAACACACTGTGAAAAAGAAAAGGAGCAAACTTTTATACGTGCGTCGATTTAATTATCATTCCAATTTAAATAATAATTACGTGTACGTTCTATTTCTTGGAGCCAGAGTGAAAGTATTATTATCGTTACGAAGCAAAGGTCGCTCTCCGCGTATATACAAACTTTTTCGTGCTAAAAAATTTACGCTTACGAGGCATATTAGCATAAATCGAAGTTCGGAAGGTGCAGTAAAATGAACGATTATAGAATCGAGGCACTTTTACGATTTTCCCAATTAAACATTTCTGCGCGCACACATGAAAGTGTAGTAAGTCGAGCGAAATGAAGTGTCATCAAACTGTCAGGCAATTAAAGTTGCAGTGTAGCGTTGCGCCAACACTGTGCCGCATTTTTGTCGCGCGCCAGATGACGAGTTTTTGCAATTCCGTACATATATACACGTCAAAGATGTTATTTTGATATTACCGCTCTGCTGCCCCGAGTGTCATGCAAAATAAAGCTCATTACCGAGGGACTGTTTCGGCGGCACGTGATGAAACTTAATATGCTTATCAAGACGCGAGAGGACAAGTCGGCAGCGGCAGGTTGCGTGAAAACGGTAATACGTGATTGTGCAAATTAGATACTACAATTTGTTTTATAAGTAGAGACCTGGCCGTTGCTGTCACTGTATTAAGCATTTCTCGTATTTTTGAAATTAATGATGGGTGAATAATAAACAAGAGTTGCAAGGCTGTTTCGAATAAATATTAATGGAGAATATTTAGAAATGGAATTGATATGGTGCAGCTAGATTTTATTTATACTTTAACTAACTCGCTTATTACATAAAACAGTTAAATATACAATAATGGCTAATGATACCCAACGATTTCATTAATCATAATCCATCGTGTTCACCTCTGTCCGCACATACACTCACTAACGATAAAACCATGCCGCTATTACTCTAAGCAAAATTAACACGCGATCCCCAATGAGCGCAACGAAATTGCCGATCAGTCAAAACTGCAGTAAATATCAGCTGCAACAATTCTCGCACTAAAAGAAAAGCTCACGCACACACGAAACTCCTCTTCCTACCGTGACAATCGATCCAAGCCTCATGCGTCGCTCACGTTATCTTTCGCGACAATTTGTTGAACCAAGACTGCAGCAAAAATGCATTTACATGTGTAAAGTCATACCCTCGTATGAAATGTAAAGAAAAAAAATAAACGAAGGTACAGAGCCGATGCCCTCGGTTCGCGTTTTACAAAGGCCGGCGCTCTTCACGCACCTTACGTGCCATGCTCGCGCTCGCGTCAGCGCCAATGTACGTGTACACATATATATATATATATAGGCGTAGGCTGACTTGTAATAACGCGCGCGGCGTTTTATTCCGCGAGCCGCGAGGCGTTGACCGAGGCGCGCAACGAAGATCGCGTGCAGACTTTATCGAGCGCGGCACTGCCTGCAGGAGCACAAGGAGCACAAGCTCGCGCGAGCCGAGCCTCGCCGGCTGTTATGGATGGATTGACATGCGCTGTGTGTGTGTGTGTAAGTGCGTGTGCTTGTGTGTGTGTGTAATAAGATGTACCCGGGGATAAATGTTAAGAGGGAGAGAGAGAGAGATATTAAGATTATGGCTTGCGAGATCGTTGCCTTCTGAGAATGTCCTTGCGTGTTTTTTTTTTGCTAGGAGTTTATGAGCTTCAGGCGATAGATGCTTATCTTCGGCTTTGAATGAAGATGTGACGAAAAATTGGATTATGAAGTCGGTTTGATTAAAAATAGCCCGAGACGTGACTTATCTCGTGGACTTGACCCTTACGGAGCGGCTGAGAGGATATTTTTAATTTTGACCGAGTGTCGTTGTGTAATGAGGGTAAGGAAGTCTTGGACACGTTATATTTGCATAATTTCCGTTTCAAGGTTGCCGATAAAGATATCGGCGCGAATATTACGGAAGCGTGTGCTGTGCGAACACGAAACGCGAAATATCGATGAATTCGTAATATAATTTTCTAAATAGCTCTCTGCAATGTTGATTTGTTTTGAATACACTGAATAAATTTATGGATATCATTTAAGAGCGTAAAAGTTTTATATGTATTTAAATATATTTTGTAAATTACGATTAAGCTCTGATCGATAAACTTCTAGTTCCCTAATACTATATAAAAGTGATGATTTTGTCGGGATTTCTACAAGTACAACATACATTTGGTAACAAATAAAAATTTTTCAACCAATGAATACTTAGTTACTTCCAATTAGCCATTCTCATGCTGTCTCTCTTAGGGGTCAATTTTTTTTACACGAAGAGCTACACCCATAAAGTCGCGTGTCCTACGAGTTTTGCGCGCTTCGATCAACGAAGGGGGAGATAAAAAGGAGCGAAGACAAGATAAGATAGGTCTCGCGTCGCGCCGATGGATTCGTCTTGTTTCTCTTTGCTCCCCCTCGCAGGAAAAGAGAAAGAGAGAGAGAGAGAGAGAGAGAGAAATTCCGATTGTTACGGAATTATCAAGCCGATCGGTTTTGCGCGAGCGCTCGATCTCCCGCTGACGTCTTCATTCCAATGGTGCAGAGCCCCTCGTCCTCGCCTTCCTCACTTCCAACTAATTTATTTTTCTTACTCGCCAAACGCGGCTCTTTACTCGGTCTTCCGGGTGAGGAGAACGAGCCCCGTTTTATATCGTATACACTCGCGCGCCGCCGCCGAGCGATTTTATCGAGATAGAGACGAGCCATTCGGCCAAATTGGCGCAGCTCCGCTTTTACTGTGATTCAAGGAAATTATATTACTTCGCGGTCGTTTTACTTTTCATCGGGGAGGCCGTACCGGGGACGACATTCCTATCGCCTGTGGGAAAGTGATTTTTTGCATGACTTAGGATTTAAATGATGCGCGATCGTAAATGATTTTTATTGGTTATTTATTAGGAATTACAGGTTCACCTTTTTCTCATCAAACGTCGTATCTCCCAGACTATCGTAATTTCAGTAATATATACATAAATACGACTGGGAATGTAGCATTCCGTCGAAGCTCTTCTTAATATTAAATTTACTATATTTGTCAATACCTGAAAATAATTGCAATTGTGTTATTTGACATAAAAAAATCTTACATAGGTACCGAACAAGAGATCATTCGTAAGTACTATTGCAGCATCGATTTATTAGCCATTCATCAAAACACCACCTTGAAAAACAAATATTCCCGACAACGGTAACAATCCATCATTCCCAAGTTGAAAAGCTGCACGTCTCCCGAGGAGAAGGATGTTATGAGCGCGCACACACGGGACGTTCACGAAAAGACGTCGACTTCCTCGCGCGCGAGAAGCACAATATCGTACAGCAGAAATCAAAGAGCGCCCCGAAAGTTGCTGAAAAGTAGCCGACGCAGCAACACCGCCGTGGCGCATGCACAGACACTTTGCGCGCGTGCACTTAACGTGTTAGTAGGTTACGCAGGATTTTCTCTTTCCTCGTTCCGCGAGCCCCGCGCGCTTTTTTTTCCCCCCCGCCTATATCCTTTGCCACATACAGATTTTCGTTCTCTCTTTCTCGCAAGTCCGTATATATAATTAATAATGAACTGGAGAGTCTCGCGGAACGGAACGGATTGGACAAAAAAAAAAGCATATATGTGTATATAGAATATCTGTGCCAGTTTTCCCGCGAGAGGTGCGGACACCGTGTACAAAAAGCAGCCGCCGCGGCCATAATTACGCTCTATCGCTCTACATAGAGGCAATTAAAATCAAACGGCCGATCTCACACAATAAATTTTGCCTCGTACTTTTTTGGGGCCGATGTCAGTCTTTTTTTTTTATTTAGGCTTTTGTTGGTCTGGCTGAGTAAGCGTTAAGTGCACCAAGCGGGAACTTTGTATTTTTTTTATCTTATCGACAGGCAGGAGATGAAAGCGGTTTCTCTTATCATGCGCAGCTTGTGGCGAAAATGTGGCCTTTGAAAATGGCGGATCTTGTCGCGGATTATTAATATTTGAGTGTAGGATCGTTGCAACATATATGAGTGTACATTGTTATTGGCGGCAGTAAACTTTAATGGTCCCCTGTTGCTATTACTGATACCGAACGGGAAAACCTTTTATAAGCTTTGGTTATTTTATTTTATTGAAGGTGTGATACATCAGTGAATTATCTGCGGGTTAAAAAACTTTATTGAAATAATATTAGCGTGTAACTGATTAGGGATCTCTCGGTAGACCGGCAACAATAATTGTTTTCGAAAATAGTGCAGTGGTGTTTATCACAATATGTTTTGTCTATTTTGAACCAAACAATTTTAAACAATTTAGATCATTTTCAACTATTAACATTATAACTTTCGTGCATTTTAATTCAAGATTTGCAACAAGACAAATTATCAATATCTAAAATAAAAATTGATAAGAATTTAAAAAAAAAAACTAAAGAGCATACATTTAAATACTTTCCCTTTTTAAAAGTGCGCATAGCGAGAATACTTAGCGCGCGGGATATAATGCGAATAAAATCTTGACACCCTTGTGCGAGTGCAGCGCGCGAGTTAAGCATCTCGCCCATATATACGCGCGGAATGAAACAGGATAGCGTCGAGTATATATATCGTAGCGCGCGCGCACGCATGTGCAGGCTCGTAACAAAATATTTAGTAATCTCAGCAAAATAATGCCGACTCCTTTAGCTCTCAGCTCGCGATTCTGCGATGGATGCAAAAATTATATCTCTTATCGCCAGTCGCGGTCTCTTTTTCTCCCCCTGTACAATTATACACTCTTGGCGAAAAATTGTCTAGCCTTCTTATCTGTAATGTATAATCGAAATTGGGATTTCGCAAGAGGGGCTTTATTAATTTCGATTGGGCGGGATAAAAAGGTCCGACACGAGACCGACTAATTAAAACGAGTACTCGAGCCTTTTTTTTCTTCGTCTTTTTAGAACAGCGCAAAAGTTAACAGGCAACTGCAACGAGCCAAACACGTAAGTTTAGAAAATTTTTTTCGCGTATCGAAAGAAAATGCTTTGAGTATGCGCACACACACACACACACACACGTGTACACAGTCGAACGCCAATTTTACTAGAAGTGAATGCCTCGAATACGTGCTTCATTTATTCTGCTTTAGCCGGTTTTTCAAGTAGAACTTCATGTAAAGAGTATACAATTTAGCGCTGTATTCGTTCATCAATATTGCTTATGTCAAGATTAAATGATGAAAAATAGTTATAGGAATCATCGTGCATTAAGTAATACTTTGTAGTCTATGGGGCATTTAAATTAAATTAAAGCGCAAATTAACTTTTATTTTTGAAAATTTTAGTACTGTATTAAATTCCAATTTTATTTAAGCAGCCATAGAGCTTAAAAATTAATAAATATTTCATTGCATTTATAACCTATAACAAGAGAAAGTAATAAAAGCACGTATCGACTTTTTAATTGAACAATGATGGATTCCGCAAACTAATAATAACTTAGCGACTAAACGGATTTAAAAATAAAAAGTTATTTTAGGAAGGTGTTATAATTAATTAAACGCTGTTGATATACAGCTTGAATTTTTTTTTGAACAGGTGCTCGATGAAGTGAAAGAAAATCACACTCGACGTAATCATAGCTATAGACTTAGCCATTTATACTCTAACTTCAATTAATTTCTTTACTTAATTTATGCACATTAAATTAATAGTGCCAAAAATGTTTTACTCTGAGTTAAAAAAAATTATTCTCGCACACACCGCACATAAGAATTGTAAAATGAGCTGCGTCGTATAAACGCACCCCTCGAGATACAAATGGATCAACCCCACATTCAATATCAATTTAAAGCTGCAGCCACTATTAAACGCGACTGGCAGCAGAACAGCTGACACCGCAGCTCTACACGCAAACGTTTAAATAGATAGAATTATAAAATGCACAAACCTCTTCTTTCCATAGCCGACGTTGTCGAGCTCGACGTGCCTGTAAGCTGCGTAGGTCGCCATAATAATATTCTCCTTTACTCCTATGTTGTCGCTTCTCTCCGAAGAAAAAAAACAAAGTCTCCGAACCACTCAACTCTCAAGTTGAAGCAATTAGGGAAATAAACAGTCCCTACTTATATCCGCAGCTATATGCGGCGGAAGAGGAAATAAAAAACGAAAGATAAAACAACTGCCTCTCCTCTTGGTCACGTCACGCAGTTTCGCTGGGGGTGTCGTGTTATATAGTTCCTTCTGCTCTGTAGTACCTCTGCTCTACTGCTACCCCCCGGCCTTGGTCCAATCCAATCACGGCGACCTTGACTCCCACAGCGGGAACGCGAAACTGCGCTATCTCCCGGTCAAACTCGCGAATACCCGCGAACAGCTGATCGAACCCGAACGTCAGGTTCCTATCCAAGATATATATAATCTATTATATTATATTATACACACTTTGCGAACACTGTGTAAGTTTTCTTGTATACTATCTTCTTTCTCTATTGCGCTGTCCCCTTCAGTTATACGGAAGGAACGGGGTATATATCGAGTAAAGGGAGAGAGTGAGGCTTTTAGTGAGTAGATAAGGTAACGACTCGCGCAAGACCGAGCGAGGAACTGACGGCTCACGGAGGAGACTCCGGAATATAATGGCGCTTCTCCGCTTCTCGCCCTTCTCCTCGTCTCTCTCTGGCTCTCGCACACACTGTGCGCGCGCCGCCGACTCGACGCTTTCCTCGGGCTTTTCTCCCTCTTCCGTCCGTGACGCGCTCGGCGCACTGTATATACATATATCCTATATATACATAGAGGTATGTATATACAGTGTGTGCCTGTCGGCGTAGTGGCGGACCGATATAGGGGAACCGACTGCTACTACTGCCGTTCCCGCTATTGCTGTTCCGAGGAGCTACCAGCTGGTGCGTGGACGCGAGTGAGAAAGAGAGAGAGAGATGCTTTATGGCACCATTCGCCATTCGCGAATATCGATGTGCTTGATGGAGGATTTGCTCTGCGAATAGGAAAACTTGATGAAGATTCGACCGAGCTTTTTATTCTATCTGGATCTAGGGAAATAGTGGGCAGATTTTCTCACATTTGAACTCAGAATTACATTTCGAACTTGTAGGTGTTCTTTATGGCCGGAGAGATCATTCTTGTATAACTTCCTGTCGATGTATATTTTAATTGATTTGTTGCCCATAGTCGATTAAAAGTATACCGATATTGAGAGTTAAATTGATAATATTACAGAAATTGAATAATTTTGTGCCCAAGAATCACGAGGAAAATCATTCCAAACAGCTACAAAATATTTCCTTCCAATGAATGCCCTCTAAGTTGACAAAATATTGTCTTTACTGTTGTATTACTAGTGCACGCAAGATGATTTCGTTCGTGAAATGTGTATCTTTATGCGAAAGGGGAAGCCCAAAGGAACTGATGTAGCTATATACAGATTCAATGCTCGGTGTGAGGTTTCGATTTCAATGCATTGATTTACCCTCGTTTACGAGGGTGCATACATTTTTGGTCGATTCGAGCGATATAACGTTGATATAAAATAGACGTAAAAATTTTATTTTTCAAAAGATGTATTGAGCTACGAAAGTATATTAACATGGATTATTTTTTTTCCAAATTTTATTAACTGCTGCAACTCTAAAAAAAAGATTTATTTTCATTCCGACATATTCAAAAATTCATTTGTATAAACAGTTAAGTCAACCGTATACCAAACGCACCTGAACGTGTCAGCGTTGGCATAATGAAACTCACCACCTCGGTCGTTCGATCGCCAAAACCTACGACTAATCAATAAAACTCGCCGATGCAGAAACTCGCTAATCCGAAAGTCGAGCGTCAAATTCGATCTCCTAAGCACACCATCTCAGCTCTCGAGTCCACCGCTTCTCCTCCATATGCATATATCGCGACCACAACACAGCACTATTATAGCCCCCACGTGTAACGCACAAGACCGCGGCGGCGATAGATGTATCCACTTAATAGTCGGTGCGCACTAATTTGTAACTCATGCGTGCTTCGGCAATTACACTGGTAATGGCGATAACTGTACAATTTAATTGGTAACTGATCTGGTAAGAGCACTAAAACTCTCTCGGCAATGCGCGCATGCAGCAAGGTCTTTAAAGACGATTAAAGTGTGTATAATCGCGCCCTCGAATCGTTCTGGCAGCGGCTGCTGTTTGTGCCCGCGCTCACGCCGATTTTACCATAGCATAGAGCTGGGGAGGCGGCGTGTATATTGTTTAAGCGCGCGAGTCGACGCGGTTAATTATCGTCGACCCACTGACTTTCGGATATACTTACTCGTCTGTCTTTTGTGACTTTGCGATGCGTTAAATGATGATGCGCGTATGCGCGTACGAGGTATGCTGTAGCCACTGGATGAATGCAGAGAAAAACTCGAGGATAGTTCGAGGCTAAAAATTCGGTACCGTGCGTCGCGTGCTCCTGCTGCGAGGATTTTTTTGCCAGAGTCTACAGGAGTTTCTTTTTTCGAGGGAAGTAACGGGTGCAATGATTGTAATAACATGTATGCATAATTATACATAATTATTTATAGCATTCTTTTCTTTGGCGTAAAGTGAGATAAGATTGGATTAAACAGTAGCTCCGTTGAAGTAATTTATATTATGTATTTCCTTGGAATAAGGATCGCGAAGAAAGCTAATGCAAAGAAACTATTAGTATATTAATTTAGAGATTTTGTGCAGTTGGACTGTTTTCTTGAAGCTGAAAGCGATTTCAAAAGTATACATTTTCCAAGTAGCATTTTTACGCTGAATAATCATCCGTACATGCTATGATATTTGATAACGTTCACCAGAATGTATACATGGCTTCCTGTATTGAACTCACCTCATTCAGAAGCAATAGCAGTATACCGAGTAATCGAGTCTTAAAAATATCTTATTATTACAGATACACGGCGATGCACCGCGGTGACCGTATTCCTTCAGCTGCATTCAAAAGATCGCAATTTTTTAACGGAGAAAGGTAATATCGAATTATTGCTGGAAAAAAGGAAACTGCGTCCCATTTTTTCGTCCCATGGCATTAATTACATTAGACGTTGCACAATGGGCCGAGTGATATGCATTTTGCAAAATGACTCGTGCAACTTGACTGCATAGAGGTATAATAAAGGGAAATTAGAGAAAGTAGGGTAATGCGAGCAGTATCGATATTTTACACCTCTTTATAAGCTTCTTCAAACGGACTTATATAGATATGGGAAAGTCGTTGTACAACAGACGATGAAATTGATGAGCAGCCAGTTTTTTTTAGAATAATAATCTTAAAAAAATATGTTTATAGTTTTTCCGAATGTATTTACTGTTACATTACTAGACCTAACTCGTATAATCTTCTATCATTCTAGAAGTAAAACAGATTTTTCCCGAAAAGTGACGTTGGAAGCGAGAAAAAAGAATTGAAAATATAATGCGGTATGTTTTTGGTGTATCGCACATCATCGCGAACTCGAAAGTGTCATGCATGGTGTCGGCTTACAAAACTTTTTTTTTATCTCCCGCTGAGTGTGAATTCAAAACCACATAACGGAACAGTAAATCCAAAACCGGATTAAGATTTTTTCAGTTGATCAGCTCCGTAATAAAGTCTTCGCAACCAAACTAGTTCGAAAATCGCATTCGATTCGTTGCGTCTCATGCGATTATTTTATGCCTAATATAATGGCCATATTGGTTTTTTGACGAATTTAAATATATACCTTTAATTCGATACTTAGGATAAAAAAAATTATCCGTTAAATAAGAACTTTGGACGAATTAAGGTCGAGTGTATAAAAAACATTTTTTGCGCATGCAGTAGTTACATCTAAATAATCTCGTGTGATTTACCACCCATGAAGACTCTAGCTTGGCTATATACGAATTATAAACGTAAAAAAATGGAAACTAAACGGTATAAACAAATTACGTTTCCGTGTCACACCAGAGATGAATTTTGACCTACTTAAACAATAACTCTTGGAGTTGGAAAAATTTTTTGGATTCTTTTTTTAAAGTAGAACTTTCTTTTCATCTCATTTAACAAGAGTACAGGAAAATTAAATTTTTTTCATAATTTATATATTAACAAAAAAAAAACAAGAAAAAAACTGTCCTAACGATATTTCTCTTCACTCTCTTCACTCCGCAAGCCTTCATAAATAAATTTCAGTGCTCAGCTACGCATCTCCAAGTTCAAAAGTGTCCCTTGTATACGCCATCATAGCGAGTCTGACTCACCGGCGCGCGAATCCTAAAAACTGCCTCGCATCCAAAGGGTTGTAACTATGCACACAGCGACATAGTCAAAAAGGGCTCTCTCTCTTCCATCGCATATAGCCTCGAGCCTATACGCGCACTCTTAACGTCGCCAAAACACGTATACACATTCGCACTCGTGCAGCGAATCCGGGGAATCCCACTCCGGTGTGTGAAGTACATACACAGGCTCCCTTACACAGACGACGACGACCAACTATAGGCAGTCGACGCCGACGTCGCGGCGACGGTGCCGTTCACCTCAATCAATACGCCGACGCCGACGCCGAGCGAGAGAATAAGAGAGAGAGAGAGAGAGAGAGAGAGAGAGAGAGAGAAAAGCCATTACACTACAGAGCGTGTATATATGTAACGCCGCGGCACGCGCTTCGTTGCCGTGCGCACAGCATTTCCCTCTCGTGTGCATGCACAACCAGATGATCGGCTGCGCATTCCCGGGCGTGCGAACGCTGTTCTCTCTCTCTCTCTCTCTCTCCTTCTCTCTCCCTCTTTCTCACTCCTTATGGACGCTCATTAACGATAGCATTCTCTCTCGGCGAGAGGGAACGGCTTTTTCAGCTTATAGCGAGGGAGAGATGCACTCGAGGTAGATTAGTTTGCTTTCGGGCACGCTTCTTTCTTTCGTTTTTCCTGTACGGCTGTTTCGCTTTTCGTTAGATTTGCTGCACACTTTGGGTTACAGCTGGTGATAGCGAGGGCTGTCTTATAGGCGTCGATGATCTCCGATTCGAGTGCCTACGTGGAATCGACTCGAATTGTTCGTTTGAACTCTCTTTACTCATACGAGAGCCTTTTTACGAGAGATGCCTTTTGATATTTTGCGAGTGTACAAGCAGCTTTCTAAGGGATAACTTATCGATCAACGGAATAATGGATCATGCTGTTTCAAAGGATGAAAGTGTGAAAGCGAGAAAATTGATTTCTTTCGTGAAACAAATCAGTATGTTGTTCAAGAAGACTTTGGCGTCTCGAGAACAAGGCCTACTGCCGCTGCGGCCCTTCACAAGGGAACCAAAGGGAAAATTCGTGTAGGTGATATTTTGGTTGATAATAATAGTACCGTCCTCATTTCTGAGAACATAATAAATCCCATTGTCGTGAACCTAATTGATATTGTAGACCGTTATTATTCTCGAAGCATCGCAGCAACCTGTCGATTTTGGAGAGACAGAATAACAATTATGATTGTGCCTTTTTTCCGAACAATGACGAGTTTTGTCATCTCATCAGTATAACGTCTTACGTGTTATTGCATTCTTCTACCTTGTTGTATCACTCGGTGCAGCTTAATAAATGGATCGCGGCACACGGTATCGCAACAATGCGTTACTGTGTGTGCATCAACAAATTTGGTAACCTCTTGCGTCACATGTATAAACGCATTCTCGAGCACTCTCCGCATTCAAAATATTTATATTCACCCGTGCGACCCCTCTGGCGAGATGCTAAAAATAAATCTGCATCATTAAAAGAAAGTAATTGCGTTCAGATGCAAAATTCAATAGAATTAAAATAAATTCGGCTTTCGCGAGAAGAAACCCCTTGATTTAGTGACATACAAAAGACTGCTTTCGGAAATTTCGTTGGAAGAAAATTTATTCGGTTCCTCGATCGACTTCAATTGAACTCATTTATAAATGTATTATTTTAAAATATAATTACAGTAATATTAGAAATGCTGTTTCCAAATTGAATGTATAAATATATTCAAGCCTAAGGTCTAATTTAATCCGAAGCATGGCTGCCCACAAAAAAAAATATAGATATAAATCTAGTCCCTTTTCATTAACTATGCAAAGAATTTTACGCGGAATTAATCAACAAACGTCCAAACCTACTGACCAATGAATAAAGATTGGAATGGGCGCTGCTTTAACGAAGGCAAGATCAGTGTGAAAAACGGAATGTGAACCCCGGGTACATATACAAATCGAGTAGGTACTGTATACTGAATATAATAGAGAACGATGGGAAGAGATGTAGCGGGGAAAATTGACGAAGAATGACGCAGCAGCTTTCCTCTCTCACTCTCTTTCTTTAGTACATCACGTATAGCCTCTTTCACTCACTTTTCCCAGTCTATAGACTGCGGCGTCGATGAAAATTGTTTTACGTAGAATAATACGAGTTTCGCGCGAAAGAAAAGAAAAGAAAAAAAAACTCAGCGTGAATGTCGTTTGAATCTCATTGTTAAGTAAATTTAGTGCATGGAATAAATCGTTGTCTGTCTTTCCCGGAATTATCGTATTGTTTCATTTGAATAAGTCCATCTATTTGGCTTGGTAGTTTTTCGTGCGTGCCTGTGAAGCGGATTCGCGATGTGGGGTACTCAAACTAAATGTTTAAATGTATTTGATCTAAGAGATCGGTTTCCCGCCATTAACTTGTAACAGTTTTGTGCAAATATTAGAATATTTAAAGTGCAAATATTGAACTATTTTCACATTGCTAGAAAAGTTTGGATGCAAACCGTTGGAAATGTACTTTCCTTGAAATTCGGATAGGGAATCCGAAGCTATTAAAAAAACTCCGCTTATACAAAAACCTCATTAGCCGGTATTGTTCTTCAGCGTCAAATCTTCAATTCGTCGCAAAAAAATAGAAAAAGAATCCGTTCCCTGGGCTGAAAATCATTTTCTTTCAATCGCAGAAAGAAAAAAAAAAGAAAGAAAGAAGAGAGCTAGGCACGCAAAACTCCAGCGCTCTTATCTCTCATTCTCCATCTCTCGAGGCCCGTGTCGCAACGCTGCAGCGAGGCGCGAGAGAATGTCGCCGGATGAACGCGCGGTGAAGCAGTAAAAAAAGCCAAAGCGCGCACTGGTAATTCGAGACGACATCGCGACCGCCCAATTTTTCCCTTTCGTATAACTCTTCGCTCCTCTCGCGAGACGTGTATCATCGCGTTCTATGTGCACTTGTTACTCGAATCAATTAGCCATCGATGATATATATCATAGCTGTGATATAGAGTATACAGTTCTTTTTTATTTATTTTTTACCGTTACAAGACGCGCAAGTAATCGAAATGCACGCGCAACTCGTGCACGCATGTAAATCTTGATTGTCGCGGACGATGCGTGAATGTATGGCGATGAGCGGGTTTGTGAGGTGTGCGCGTTGGAAAAAAATGTTACTGCTGCTTCTGTGGCTGCACTTTTTCTGCTGTGCAATTGGGAAATCGTGAGCGGATCGGGCAACTAAATTAAATTAACTGTAACTTTGATTTGGGGATTAGGGGGGCAAAAAGGAATTGAATTACATTGTTTGTATGATTCTAAATGGCTTTTTTTACTGCAAATCGTAATACAAAGTACGAAGATGTAAATAAAAAAATTAATTTCACAATGTTGAACATAAACTAATCAGATAGATTGCAAACGTTACATAAATTTTAATATGAAAAAGAATTAACGCTCGACGATTAAAGATAATTCGTTTTTTTTCCAACACTCAACAATGGGATATTCCAAAAATCGCGAAGCAATGTGAAACCTTTGTTCGTGCAAGAAAAGCAAATCGGCGAGCGATGATGGCAAAAATCGTTGGAGCTGTGTGCTCACCCGCAAAAATCATAATTACAACCGTTAATGCGCGAAAAGAAAAAGGCTCGACTACGAGAGAGAGAGAGAGAGAGAGAGAGCCTCTAAATATATACGCCTCCCTCGCGCGCGCACCGATCCTCGTGGTAATAAACACCTCTGTCAAGCCTTCTCGAATCCCCCGTTGCGGGTGCGAGGAAAAAAAGGCCGCGATACACAACACAATGCGATTCTAATGGCGAGATTAGCCGAGGAGGCTGTTCCATTACGGCTGTCAGCCCAGAAATATAACATTTATAAATAAAGAGGAGAAGAAGAAGAGGAATTGGCGGGAAATTCAAGCATGCGCGGGCGCGCGCATAAATCGTGATTCTAATTATTGATTATGAGAGCGATGCATCTGAAAAACGCGGACGAGCGCAGTCGGAGAAAAGAGTGCGCGAATTCGAATCGTGCAGTTTGATTCTTCGCTCGGCCGATTTGCTTCCTCGCACACTCTTTTAAGAGAGTGAGAGGGGAGGGGAAGGTAGATCGGGTGGGTAATTCACGTCCAAGTTCGCCCGTGTGCTTGAGATCGCGTTTATTCGCTACACAGTCTTTGTCAAAAGTACAAATGAATATCGAGTGTAACTGTTTTAGCTTTTTTTTGTATTTGTTATGCATGGACTTATCGTATGAGAAAATTTATGTTTACAGAGCTATACATCTTTGTTTGTGTATCTTTTCTGAAGAACAGTATTTTGAATTGCAACAGCTTTTGATGACAAAAATTTCAAAATGGTTGCCAAATGATGACATTTTATGATTCTCCGAATTATTTTTCAAAATTATGAAAAACATGATACATAATTACGAGCGTATCACTAAGTATTCGAGCAGACTTTCAAAATAATTATTTCACAAAAAATTCTAGCCCGATTACTTTGTTTTGTATTAACGATCTCTACTTATTTTTCCTTTTTCTAGACGATTCCAACAATACCTTTTATTTTTAAAATGACACTCAATTTCGCAAGACACTTTTCATTCGTTTTTATATGTTCCACATAATATTTTAGTATGAATAGAAAATAATTTAAGTTATTTCTTCAAGTCCAATTTCTTTGTAATCTACGCTTTTATTAACCTTTTATAAAACAAAAAGAAATATTTTTATTACACTGACAATTTATGGACAAAGAAAAGGTTCGCTACCACTCCAGTAGAGCTTGGAATATTATTACAGTTCAGAAAATGAATTCACGACTAGAATCGGGACATCGATAGCATTAACCGAATTGATTTACTTCTTCATAAGCTCTATGAATAAGCTTATATTAAACGAGCACGATTTCCCGAGCGCCGCAATTCACCCGCTCATCCAAACGAAACCTTCAGACAATTTCCCAACACTAAATAACCCGATATCGACTATAACGCAACACACACCGAACCTCTCGCCACCTCCTAAAACTAAGTCCCAAAACTGCAACTGTCGTACAATTTTCCTCTTGTTTAAAAATAAAAGGGGCAAGTACTTCAGCCATTTTCCTTATTTTCTGCAAAGCAGCCTTATAATACGCGCAGAAGCATCGAAAGAGATGGGATAATTGAGCATAATAACCCTTTCGCGCGCGATTCGCGGCCAAGAATGGATTTACATTTGAATGCACGTTACGGCGCTCAGCCGGGCGCGAGGTGCGTTATCTCGATGCCGCGTGTGCATGCTTACACGCGCCTGCGTGCCCGAGCTTCGAAGAAAGTTGTTTTTTTTTTCTCGAACCGATTGTCCGTGCGCGCTATTTATTTTAGTCTTCTTTTTTCTTTTTCTTAGCTGGGAAAGGAGAAAGGTTTGGTCTTTATGTGTAGCGAGAGGTCGTTTCATTTTTATGTACGTTCGGTTGAACTTTATACTTTAATTTTACACGAGAAAGATTGCGTATCGAGTTTGAAAAGAAAAAAGAAACATATTTTGAACGGGTACACACTGAGAGTGACATGCGCTTATTCTGAAACGATCTTAGCTTGAATAAGTGTATTTTACTAAAAATCACATTTAACCGACGGCTGTTGTTCAGCTGTCCTGCCGCCAAAGTAACAAAAGCACCACCGACTAAAAACCGACTAATTCCACATCGAAAACAGTTGGCGGCGCGTAAACATCATCGGAACGCGCCCAAGTCCGCGCGAAATCCTTTCCGTTCCATCGCGGCGCAGCAAACAAGGAAAGGCCCTCTCTTTTCTGTCCCTCTCATCAGTGAGAATCGTCAATTTCCGTACAACCTTCGCATATATACACACGCGGTGATTCGCTCCAGTCTGGCGTAACGTGTCGCGCACAAAAATTTTTTTGGCCTCACTTCCTCTCTTCTTTTTTTCTCCCTCTCTCTGCATTACCTCTGCTGGTGTGCTGTTGCCGGCGCTCCTGGCCCCCTGCGAATTCGAACATAATAGTCTCTTCCCCTTTCTTTCCGGGAACTCGGAAAGGGAGAGAGGGAGAAAGGGAGGGAGGGAGAGAGAGAGAGATTGTATATATACCGGTAGACTGGTCAGTGGTTACGCGTGAATGAGCAGCGTCGCGACGCCCGTCGTCCATATAATATGGCAACGGGGGTCGCGTGCGTTGCTGGTTGGGTGGGAGTGAGAGAGAGTGAGAGAGAGTCTCGTTGGTCAGTTTAGCGTGTTTGCTCTTGGCATTGAAGCGAGCGACTGCAGAAGGGCATTTCGAAGTTTGCGTGTGCCTCTTTAAATTTTCTTAGCCCTCCAGTGCTTGGAAATCTGCGTGTATACCGGGTAACTGTTGTTACGTTTTGTTTAGAGTGACGTTCGCCCTAATCTAAATGAACAATCGCTCGTTTCACACTATGTTTTACTCGGTTCTTTAGAAATGCAGTGCTTACGTTGTATTTTAATGACTTTGAGCTCTTGTCGATTACGTTCTTTCTATTGATTTTAGAGCGAATGGAGAACATTGTGGACGTTCAAGTCTACGCTCGCGACATTGTTCAATCCGAATCATATATTAATTTATTCGAATCGTTTTTAAAGTCGAGTAGAAAAATACTTTAAATGAGGAATACGTTGATGCATTATTTAACAGCTGTTCCGTTCTCAAAATCGCATTGTCTACATGATTACTTCGAATATCACATTGTATAGGTACATCGTAAAAATTTTAAATATTAAAAAAAAATAGTTAATCACCCTCGTCGCTTTTAAAACACGAAGAGAACTGCATACGTTCATAAATCCAAAAACCCCCGTTACATCCTTCAAACTCTAACGACCCTTGCACACATGCACACACGTTACTCAAATTCAAAAAATCCATCTACTCCCGCATATAAAAATCTCGAACAAAGTCGGGACGAATCAGTCGCCAGATCTATTGCGCTAAAACGAGAATCTAAGCACGACAGGGAAAGAAGAAAGTCGTTCGAGTGCACTCGCGCGAAAACTTGAAATTCAAAGGCCTCGTGCACACCAGGCTCGGTGACTCGGCGAATCTCCGTCTCTCTCACTCCTTCGTGTCAGGGAAAAAGAGAGAATTAGAGGGTGTGCGCTATAGTCGGATGCGTCGGGGGTTCGCTACTACTGCCTACCCTCGCACTCTCTTTGTCACTCGAGCCCTTGTTGTTTTCCCTCCCTTCGGATGTGCACACGCGCGAACACGAGAGCTTCTCTCTCTCTCTCTCTCTCTCTCTCTCTCTCTCTCTCTCTCTCTCTCTCTCTGTCGCTGTGCCAATCTCCTTAATTAATTCATCGGGTAAATGGCGAGAGGGAACCCCAGCTCCCTACTCTTGTTTCCTTCTTTTTTAGGGAATCGCCTCTCTCTTTTGGTCATTAGTGACGATCGCTCGCGGATGAAGTGGACGTGCTTCTGTACTCTATATTAAGGTCCTGCTGGGTTTTGTGGTTTCTTTCGTAAATTGGTAAGGCTGTCGTTAAAAATTATAAAATTCATTTGCTGCGCATGTATTGCTGATTGGTAGAACTGGTGTTCTCCGATTCAATTTGAAGCTAGCTATAGATCTTGAAAATACATTGCGGCAGAGGTGTTAACTGTCTGCTGAGAAATATGATTTGGATAGCGTGAAATCGCATCAGTTAAATCATTCTGAAACTGAGCTTTTAAATAATTCATTCGTTTCGGATAGAAAATTCCTCGGCAGAATGAAATTCGAATTTATTGATTTAGATTTATTCTGAATTTCTGATTCTTGATAATAGGTTCGTTTGTATATTTTGAAATGAACACGTAATAGTGTAATTGGTGTCGACGGGTTGCTTTAAAGCAACTACAGTTTTCGATTTTTGCATAATTTAAACTTCACGCTTATAACATAATACTTTTAACGTAACTAGAAAACGTCAGCGCAATTTTTTCAAAAACTTCCGCGAACTAATTCTCACAGATACACAGACAAACTGAAAAAGTTTTACGCAATCGACGAGACAAAACTACGATTCACCAGTCAGGTCAACGACATGCCACGAAACCACATCACACTTCCATCCAAAAAGACAAATAAAAAAAACTATTGATCGTAACAGTCGGAGCGAAAATCGTGTATTCCGGTAAGAGATTAAAGAGAGAACAAGACGACGGGGCCAGTTGTTGACCTTGGAAATGGGAAAGCCAATAAAGATGCAAATGGCCGATGCTCTTGTCCGATGAACTGGATACCCCTTCTCTCTCTCTCTCTCTCTCTCTCTTTCCCCTCTCACCCATATACCCAAGATTATTCGTTTCCTCGGTTTCACGACTCATTGTTATGTGGCACGCGTAACGGTAGCTTTCGCGAGCAGCAGCAGCAGCGGCAGCGAGCTTTTCCGGGAAATCTCTTAAAAATCGAAATGGAGAAATTCACTGGCCTGAGCGCGGAGCCGATGAAAATTGGCGAGTTTCGAAAAGAATTGGAGGAGGAGGAAACGGAGCGGTGGAGATTCAGAGGTCGATCCAAGACGACGAAAACGAGGAGAGGACGGAGAGGCCGACGGAGCCAGTGATGCAGCAAATTAAGAGGATGGATTTGAATTTTACTGAGTGTACGCCGAGCGAGAGCTGACGCTACCGTTGCTGCTGCTGCTGCAGACTGGGGATTTGAAAAATCCACGAGGCAGGCGTGGTTCTGCTGCTGCCGCTGCTGTTGCACGACATAGGTTCTCTGGGACTTGCTTTATTCATGATTCTATTTCTTTATTTAATCTGCTCACGATCCTAGTTTACGCCTGTAATCTAGTAATAATCAGTTTTCTCAAGATTATGAACGGGATTTGTTAAGTGTAACTACATAAAGATAAGTTTGTCAAATAGGATTTGAATACATTAAAATCTAAGCATACATTTCACAGTTTATTAAACTTTCAAGTGCACGTACTCATTTCAAAATATAATATGTTTTAATATGTATAAGTCTTGATAAAATAATTCTTTTAAGCAAAATGGTTATTTTAATAGAAAACCTGGAGATAGAAATCAAAACCTACATTGAACTTCTAAATAATATTATGAGATCATTTAAGGGACCCCTTGATGGAGTCATTTAGTGAATCAGTAAGTGCTTTGTCAGGGTGACGAGAAAAGACGAAACAAAAAGAAGAAGAGGAGCTGGGTAAGAAGTTACAGAGATTTCGAAAAAGAAAAAGAGCGCAGACGAAAATACTGAGGGTCTGCATAGTCGCGCACAAGTTCCTCGTTCAAACCTTTGCCGCGTGTTCGCTCGGATGCTCCAGCGCATATGAGCTCGGCTGTGCGCGCATAAAAAAGATGTATTTTTAGGCGCACTTTATTTTTAAAATTTTAAGATTTTTATGAACAGTATACATAACATTTGAGTAGCCGAGAACAAAATTGATGTACGAAGGGCGTTGAAAATTTCTCCTCGAGTATCGATTAAAATATCGACTTTTTTACTATTGAAAAAAAAATGTTATTTTTAAATTTTGCATTGCTAAGATTTAATTTTTCAAAGCTGAAAAATATTTAGATTTTGCGAAACTTGCAGGCCAAACTTCGATTTGTTGAGGATATACCTAAAAGATAATAAACTCGTTAAATGAAGAGTAGACAATTCTCAAAGCTGTTTTCTCGGTTAGTTCAGCTATTCAACGACGTCTCAGCAATAAAATCGGTATGTCCTGTACGACTCTGCCAAGACACGGCCAAGAATCAAAGAGTCAAAGAGCGAGAAAGTCGAGTAACGAGAAGTGCAGCGAGAAAGAGAAACTCGGCAAAAGGGAAGCAAAAGGAAGAAGAGTGCGCACGAAACTAAAATACCGCGCGCTAACATTAGAAGCTGCCCGCGGCAGTGCAGCCGCGGCCCAACCTCGCGACGATGTAATTCGTCTTCTTCTTCTTCTTCTTCTCCCGTAATTATGCCTACCTTCGCCTCGCCTTCTTCTCCCTCCTCGTGAAAAAAGAGTGATTTTATAATCGCGTAAATTACGGGAGTATTTCTTTTCATGCGTTTCGCTCTCTTTCTCTCCTCCATACTCCCCTTCTCCTCTCATTCATCATGCGTACACGAAATGCGAGCGTACGCTCGCACTTTTTTTTCTCAACGCACTTACGACCACTCGAAAATGATTAAAAGCAGTTATGCCGTTTATTCTAATGACTCGGGCTTTGCGTCCCGAGAGACTTTGAAATATACAATCCTCCCGCTTCTTCTGCTTCCATGCGCTTCTTGTTGCGCCCTCCTCCTCCTGCGTCGTCGCTCCTGTTTCTTTTCGCGGGAATCGCGCGCGCCGAGTGTAATTATTTCGCTTTCCGGAGGCAATGTCTCCTCGTTCGCCGCGAAATTGCAAGTAAAATCATATTGTTCTCTCCTGCGAGCGATGCGGCTTGGAAATCTTTTTCTTTTCGCTGTATTTTTCGCGAGAAACTTTTCGGTCGTTGAGGTATTATATTACATTCGGGTAATGTGCGCAGTTTATAGAGTTGCCAAACTTGGAATTTAGATGATTACGGGAAAGCGTTCGTCTATATTGAAATTTTAAATTGTAGAATGAGTTTTGAATTGTAAGCGATTCAGTAAGGTTTTTTTTCTATGAAAAGATTTCTCATTATTTCAAAATTAAATTTATTAAAATTTACTGTTTTACCTAAATTATTAATTAAATCATATTCAGAATCGTTTCACTATTTTGAAAATATACGAAAACAATTCCATTACATTTTTTTTCATTGTATGAAACTGCTCATTCTACCAGAAACATCATAAGTGATGTAAAGCAGCTTAACGAATAATATTTTAGCGTGATAAGTCGTAAAGAAGAAGTTGATTGTTTATAATTGCGATATTACCATCCACATGAATTACAGGATCAAAAAATAAAAAAAAATAAATGTCTATAATGAATTAATAATGCTGCTGCTAAAACAGAAACCCAATCCTCTTAATAGCAGGCTCGGATGAAATAATGCCAGGATCGCTGAAATTAGTCATTCCAAAAAGAGACAGCGATGATGACAATAAAAACACTATAATGACAGGAGAATATCCACGCTAACAATCTCTCATTAAAGTCTCTCAAGAAAGTCTCTCCCGTGGCCGAGTCCTACTGGTGTTCTAGAATTTTTCGCAACAGTTTACCAGCTCTTGATGTGTATACGTATTGAGGTTAAACTTGAATTTTTCTTAATATACGCAATGATATATGTTATTAGCTCTATAACTTAGGGGATTTCACTTCAAACTACTTTTACATTCAAAGGAAAAGCGTCTATTCCGAGTCTTATTTCCAATACCGCGAGAAGCATATCATCAACATTTTTTGTACTGATTTGAAAATACATTGCTTAATGCGCGCGATTACAGTACCGAAAATAAAAGAGAATACTCGATTCGAACGAGTTTACAGTCTTGGCTATTTATTTAAATCGCTTATTTAAACCTGTCGAATGTTCGAAAGATCGAGCGGCAGTATCCTCTGTGGCAAAACCCTGCGGCAACACTTTATGTATAAAGTCATAAAGATCGAAAGTTTATGGACACACATTTTGAAGATTATTTACAAATTCGCAGCGGAATTATTTGAAACTACTTACTTGTAGTATGCGAAACCTACATATATATATTTATATTTTTTAGTGAGACGTTGCAGTAATCTCAGTCGGTGTGTAGAGCCGTACTGTTGCATTCCAAGACTCAGACTCGTAATAACTGATAAAGCCAAAGCTTTTATTTATATATGAAAGAAAATCCAACATTTGAATAAATCACTGCACGAAAGCTGCACAAAATCTAAATTTCACTCACACGACGCTAAAGAGAACGTGCAGGCAACGAAAACGTAACGGTATGCATTCGAGATGCCGAAACGCTCGGTTATAATCGCTTGGAAGCGAACCATTCAATATCTCCAGGTGTGGAGAGAAACAGTCACTTTTGACAAAGACTGTATATATCCTGTGTACGTGCTCGAGAGGAACGAAAAAAAAGTGCCGACTATCATAGACGAGCTCCGAAGAAGCAGGTCCCGTTCGCGCGCTGCTGCAGCGGCGTCCATATATATATGAAGCGCATGAGAGACGTCAGTGGAATCAATCGATCGATCGATCGATCGACCGATCGATCTTCTCTCCACGAGTGCGCGCCTATACGAGGGAAATCGTTCGTTCTCTCTCTCTCTCTCTCTCTCTCTCTTTCTCTTGCCGGCGGCGGCCGCGTTACCGTAAGAAAAATCGCGAGCGGACGCGCCGCTATGTAGACGCTCACTTTCCTTCCGCGATCGCACGCTTCCCTTTCGACGCCGAGCTACAACCTGATCTTGGTCCTTGTTTCTGACGCGTGCTAGGCTAAATTGGATTTAGAGCCGCTCTTTGTCTGATTTGGGGAGATAGATAGATCGTCTGATAAATATTTTTGGCGGATAGAATGGGTTTGCACAATTTTTCGACACCTATCAAGCATCCAAATTGTAAACCATTTAATAAACTTTACGCAGCTAAGCTAATTCAGCATGCGACCAGCATTTGTGTGTATGTGAGCCGATGTGGTAGGCGGTACATGCGTGAGACGGATTCGTCATTAATAAATTGAATTTTTTTTTCATTCATTCGACCATTTTTTTATTCATTGCAACAATTCTATATAACTGTCCACAAGAAAAAAAATCCAAAAACATGAGCACTTGAAAAATTCATTGTAAAATTTAATTAGCTGACACGATGAAAAATTCAACCTCCACTCGCTCGGCACAATGACCTTTGTCTAAGCCAAGTAAAGCCAAAGTGTCGCTTTTGCAGCCACAAAAGCTCTTCAATATAGCTAACCCTTCGATAAAAGCTACTCGAGCCATACCACCGGCAAAAAAGATTCAAAACAAAAAAAAAGCGTAGGTTTGAAATATAACGCGCGAAGCACACGCCCGCACACGCGCCACACTTTCCATCTCGAAGACGCTCGCAGAGAAATATCGAATTTCAATTTTTGTTCCGAGCTGCTGCGGCGGCGCTGGCAGAACGGCGTGAAGGTGGTAATGGGAGGCGGGCAAACGATGATTGTTCTCTCGTCCTTTTGACAGCGGGATGTTTTAGAAGCAGTGCGTATTTTTAGGAGGCGCGGCATCTCCACACACGCACGTGTATGCGCTTCTTTTTGTTCCCGAGATGGACCAGAGGCGATTCTCGAGCACCTTTGTCTTTAACGAGGTCTGCTCTTATCTTATAGGAGCTTTGAATTTCTATACTTATGGACGAATGGGCGTTAAGTGGTGGGATGGTTTTACTCGCGTCTACCGCGCCGTTGTTCTCGAGCTTGATGATCTTACAATTGAAGTTCGCCATGTGAATCTTCAGGATTTTCCCCACTTTCATTTTTTTTTTTTTTTTTTAAATCGAAGAAGAGATAATTTTAGACTGCGCACGAGTGAGATTCAGATAGGATGCACGCAACAGAAATTGGAATGATATATCGTACAACTTCTCGATTGTGATTTGACTGTAATAAATACTGGTCTAATATACAAAACAGATGCAAAGTACAATGTATTACGGGCAATAAAACACATTCTATTGCCGAAAAACAAGTTTCATACACGAAGCTTCATCCGTCATTCACCAAATGCCCGCAAGCAACACATCCGCATCTTCGAGTGCGCTGACAAAAAGGCACCTTATTACGGATTTAATCAAAGAGGGATTTCTCCCAATCACTGCACCAACGTAACATCAGCATCGAAAGAACGAGAGAAGAAGAAAGGAGACGCGGGAGGTGAGGATGGAAAAAAAATTTCGTCGATTCTCCGAAAAGGCTGCATCAACGCGGCGGCAGTGGCAGCCGCGCACAGTCGGATCGAATCGGCGCTTTAGTGTGCAGTAGGAAATTACCGGTGAAAGTTATTAGGGATTCCTCGTGAGAAGTTTGTACCTCTAAGCTCCGCGTCGTGGCCCCCCTCTCTCTTTCTCTCGCGTCGAACGGTAAATCAAGTACGGGAATGAAGTGTTAAGGTAATTGTGAGGGGAAAAAATTAATTGAGCCTAAATACCGGTAAAGCGAAAATGTTACACACGCGCAGAGCGGATAGAGAGAGAGAGAGAGAGAGAGAGAGAGGATGATGAAACTGTATGTATCGGTAAATCACGGTGACAAGTAACACGGCTCAGTTTTCAGAGTATATCTCGCTCTCTCTCTCTCTCTCTGTGCTCCATCATCCATCGGTTCGATTAGCATCTGGCTTGCACTTTACGTTATCGTGGCCGTTCCAGTTTGCTTTACGGAAGATGATGTTCAAACGATATTATGTGATTTATTTCAATGATTTTAGCATTCGAGGGCCGAGTGTTTTTTTTGTCAGCAATCAACGGCTGTACAGCAATTAATTTTGGCGCGACCTCCTACAATCAGGTCGACGAGAAGGGACGCGACGAAAGAGAGAAGCTTTATATATGTTATAGCAAGCATCGGCGCGGGTATATGAGAAGAGAGAACAGCCGCAATGCAGGCAGCCGAGGCCAGTGCATATAGGAGAGGAATACATCAGCCGAAGAAACGGATTGTCGGCGTCAGACAGACCCCGAGCCTTGAGAGATGCAATGGAAAAAAGTGCTCTCGCGTTTTCCAGCTCGCCGAGTCTCTCTCTCTCTCTCTCTCTCTCTATCTCGATAGTATACGTCTCGCTGCAAAAGCAGCAGCAGCAGTAGCAGCAGCAGCAGCAGAGACAAAAAGAGACAGAAAGAGAGGGAAGACAATGGGGGAGTCGCCAGCGGCGATGCAACGACTTCCGGCGACGTAATAATAATATTCGTGCGACGCACACACGTTCCATAAATCGCGAGACAAACGCGCTGCACTCGTCTTCTTCCCATAACTGTGACGCGACAATAAGTTGCGCGCAGCGGGCGCGTGTAAACCGCTTTTAAGCTCGTGTCTTTTCTCTTTCGCTCTCTGGGAGTTTGGCACTTCTTTAAAGGAACACGGCTCGACTTGCGAATGATTTTGATGTTGAGTTCACGACTGCTTGATACTCGCGAAACGGATGTTGATACGCCAAGTTTTACACCGTTAATTGAATCGTTATTTATGTAAAAAGTAGGATCTAATGCTTCCTGGAACAGATGCGCGCGCAAAGGTGGCGAATGCAGCGAGAGAGAGAGAGAGAGAGAGAAAGAGAGAGAAAGAAACTCAAATGCTTTTTAAATGATGAATTACAAGAAGAGAAACTATGTAGCACACGTTACTGTACTTGTCTATCAAGTGGAGAACATACTTGACTTATGAAACACCCAACTATTTCCCATTATTCTGAATCTTATTTCTAGACGTTGGTTAGGAGCAATTGACCTGAAAAGGCAATTTCTCCGCGATGCAGTCCTAAATGTATATAAATTGAACAAGAAAGAGCAATTAAAAGAAATATTATCATTATTTCCCCTATTTGTACGGTCACGCAAATAATCTAAAAAAGCACGTGGCATGTAACATCAAGAGAATCTGTGCTACAAAAAATCTTTATATCGTTTTACAAATTTCACTGTAAACATTGCAAAATGTATCGCAACGTCAATGGTTGTCACAGATACTCCCATACATCGGCATCGTTTTACGCCCTATATCCTGTTAACACTCGAACAAAAGCGACCACTTATTCGCAGAAGCAATCAGCATCATGGCAATTAGGCCAAAGTAGAAGCCAATTCAAAAGCCATCAAGGAAAAATCATCGTGATCGCTTCTCGCACCTCATATCGCGTCCGCGCCAAAACGTCGCTCTCGCAGCAGTCCATGCCCACGAGTCATTACACAAATCCAACCCAATATGAAGTCTGCACGTAACAACGAGAAAGAGAGAGAAGAACCGATCGACCTACAAGCCGATCGCGCAATTAAGCCATAGCCTAAGACGCGGCAATTAAGCTTTGGAGGACAGGGAAGAAAAAAGGACACGAGTTATATAGTCGATGAGGACCGCACCTTAGAAGCGTTTATATTATAAGTGACGCAAGAGAGCCTTGATAGCGTCCGCGATTCGGTGACACTCGAGCCTCCTCTCATAACCGTCCGTTATGCACTATACATAATATGCGTAGTCGTGCGTTTTGGACACAAAAGGATGGGCGGCGTCGAAGACAAGACGAAACGAAACACCGCGACGCGTAATTGGCATTATATCTGTTGTTTTCCTCGAGCCGCTGCTCCTTCCGGTTATGAGTCTCGGCCCGATAGCGATATACTCTTAATATTCAACGGATGATTTGTCGCCCAGCCCTTCTTCTTCTTTACCGCTCGCACGTCTCCCCCCCCCCCCC
>UELU01145116.1:54405-152828 GCA_900490025.1 Megastigmus dorsalis | reverse complement strand
CCCTCTCTCTCTCTGTCTCTCTTTGTATATATACACATAGACTCTTTGCACCTGCAAAGCGGCGACGTTATGCAATCTCGCGTGATGGAGCTGCATTTTGGGGGATTTATTTTTAGAAATAGTGGTGCGTTATGTAGGCCTCTCTCTCTATCACTGATTTTACAGATGTTCCATTGCCGCAAGGGTACCGCGAGGTACGTTCTTATGCGCGATACGTCCTTTTAATGGGTCGTTAGTGAGCGCTTTGATTTTTTTTTACTCTTTGATTCGCAGCAGAATTGTTATTAAAGTGGACGAAAATAGGCTCGGGGACGAAAAACGATCGCTCGGTTCAAGGTGAAGTTTTCGGAAGGCAATTTTTTCAGCCTCCTTCGTACGAGTCGAACCCGACTATTGAGGATTTGAAGCTTTGTCGATGTATGCCTTGTACGTTTCTCATTTTCTCGGTATTCATATATTGTCATTGTAATTTTCTTACGATTTATACCAATTTTCTTTTATCATGGTATTTAGCATTTTGCTTAATGTAGCAAAAATAAATGTACTTACTAACGAGGATTCGTAATCAATGTTTGAGCGGTGTTTATCGAATCGCAAAAGTACTCACCTAAAACAGAAAAAAAGATTATGCAATTATTACACAAAAATTTATAAGAAAATATGCATTAAGTCAATTATTTTTAATTTCAATCATTCGGTAAATCAACAAGAAAAATAAATGTATGGAAATCAAGATTCAATTCCACACAGAATGAAGCATCAATTAGGCAAAAAAAAAGTGGTAAAAAGGCTGAAAATCATGTACGCAAGCAATCTATTTGTCAAAAGGCGCGAGTCAAAGATGACTAGTACAGAAGTAGTAGTAGGGGATGTTGGAAGCGCGCTCAAGAAATTCGCTGAGTGCTGCAACGAAAAAAGCACGAATCCCCGCGCTGATGAGAGAGGCACATCTCTAGTAGCAGCAGCAGCAAGAGCCTATATAGCTTGCAGTGTGCTCCAGATTATACGAGCTGCTGCTACTGCTGCTGCGCCGCTTGCGCAGAGAGAGAAACACGTGGGTGGGATCGATAAAGCGCGAGGTTCCAGTCCGCAGTGTCGTATATCGCGTTATTAGAAGGGCATTAATCATATTTCGAGTTGTGCGCGGGCAAAGATTCGCTTTTCTTACTGCGCAGACGCAGACTTTTTTCGAGAACGTTGGAGTTTGTGTTGTCAAGGCAGAATCGATACTTTATTGATAATTCTATTAGCCTATGTACCGATGCATACTTAGACGCGACAAATCAATTGATACTAAATCTCAGTACAGCTTATATATAGGCGCAAAACTCGTTAGGAAATTATGCTTCCTCTTAACCCAATAAGTTATTCCAATTTCCGACTGCACTGGTCTAATTGAAAATTCTGCAAGGTGCAAAGCTCCCGTCCGCGAGTCTATCTTATACAGATCACTTTATCCGCAATGACTAAGCACTCAAAACGGTACATTATACAAGCCCATAAAAAATGTCGCCTGCAAAAGCACCATTACTCACTTGGCGGCTTAAGCGGCGGCGTCGGCGGCGGCGGGCACAAGTG
Organism: Megastigmus dorsalis; assembly: GCA_900490025.1. Classification (NCBI taxonomy): domain Eukaryota; kingdom Metazoa; phylum Arthropoda; class Insecta; order Hymenoptera; family Megastigmidae; genus Megastigmus; species Megastigmus dorsalis. Next base: position 151,250 of record UELU01145116.1, on the reverse strand, counting down.
TTACACCGAAGCGCACAGGAAAATCCAGCGCCAACGCATAGTCAAAGTAGATAAAGGCCGGCCTATAACGATCGGGCCACGCTTCCAGCATAAATCTCGCTTGTATATTCGCGGTAAAAGTGCTTCTCTCTCTCTCTCTCTCTCTCTCTCTCTCTCTCGAGCCTCTTGATAAGCCTTGAAATCCTTCCGATTCTCTCTCTCGCCTCCGGTGTTAAGCTCATCGATATACCCAAAAAGTCTAATCTTTCTCTCTCCCTCTCTCGCTCTTTCTCTCGGAAACAAAACTATGACAAGGGGAACAAAACCTTATCGGAAAGCGTGCGGACGGTCAAGAGCGGCAAGTCATCGGCTCTCGGCAACACTTTCGCGAATTAGTGATTCGTGTGTTGGAAAATCGGTGTCTCGGTCATCTCGGGTGGGTGCTTCTGATATTATATACATGATTCTCGTGTACACACAGTGAGAGAGAAAGAGAGAAGGAGGGAGAGAAGTCTGAATAATTAATTTGCCAAGCTCTATTTACGACGCAGAGAGAGGAGTTGTTATAGGCCGCGGCGCGCGGAGAGCAGTTCCAGGTGAACGGTGCTTTATTTTGACAGGCCGAGAGACAGATGTTGCTGCTGCTGCTGCCGTCGCTGCTGTTGCCACGACTCGCTTCCACGCCGCGCGCGAACCTTCGAACTTCTTGTCGCTCCAGCGGATTTCACCTCGATTAACTCGCCGAGCACCGATGTGTATATATATACATGTACGTCATTTTCTTGAAACTTTCGCGAGGTAGTTGTGTGTATATATCTATATATATATGGGAAGTATATATCGAACCTCTCTCGATGCTCGAGTCTAGAGGTGAGGTTCGATCTCGGGAGGCTGAATAAAGAAAGAGAGAAGAAGAAGCGAGGAGAGTCGAGGTCTGCAGTGTATTATACCGTTAATTTAATTTCAGGCACATCGACTGCGCGCGTGCGAGTCGCGGTTCCGCTCGAGACGGTCCGACAATCGAAAATACCTCTTCCGGATTCCCCCCTCCCCACCCCCTTCTCTCTCTCTCTCTCTCTCTCTCTCTCTCTCTCACTCTTTCTTTCTTTCTCTATCCGTCTCTTGTTCTTCGTCGTACTGTTGCTGGACTTTTTGGTATTTTGTCTGTGACGCTCGCGCGCGCAGTTCGTGCCGCACGCTGCCGGAGTTCGAACCCTTTACTTCAACTGTACGGCTGTACGGCTCTTTCTAGTCGGCCGTCTAGGAAGTGTTGCGCGGAAGACTGACGAGGAACTTTTTTTTCCACGATTGGCTTTGAAACTCTCCGATGCTTTTACTTCGTATGCTACTTTGCTTTGGATAAAAAGATATTGGCAGACTGCATTATGCAATCTTCTGGTTTCTTATTAAATAGTAACGCCAAACTATAAATAATAGAGTTAAATTAGGTTTAAATGACTACGGAAATATCTGTCGAATCAATTGTGTATAATATTCAAACGGAAACTCCAAGCTGTGAAACAAGTATTCAAGCGGAACTTCTTTGAATTCAAAAACGCCGAAGGGAAATGCGAAACCCAAAGGATATACGATTCATAAATTACAATACGATTTGAATATTATTCGAGTTTCGAGTATCATTCGTGACTGCTTATCAAATTGTATTTCTCCGATGCCAATCAAAACTCATTCCGTACAATCACACTTATTTCCATTTTTCTACCCCAAACAAGTTCTAAAAACCACTACAGCCTATGTACACAGAACAATCTCTTATAGACGTGTGTTTAAGCAGCAAACATTTTCCGCAAAATCATCAAGCGCCGCACGCAGAGTTAAGAAAATGGTAATCGCTCGCTCTCTCTATTTTTCTAGATGAACCTATTTAACCGGAAAATCAAAGAGAGAAAAAATTCCTCGGCAACTACGCCACGATACTTCTCCTTTTAATAAAAATAAAAACCAAAACAAAAAAGGGGGGGAGGAGGGAAATTCATCTTGGGGTATATACGCACAACACGATCCCATCTCGCGTATGATCCTTCGTTTCTCTCTAGCGTCGTGGCAAAAAACATAATTCACGCTATAATTGAGAAAAAAATCGACAGGCCGCCGTTGCGCGCAGCTCTCATCCCTCTCCTTTATGCTCGCGCGCGCGCGCGTGCGAGGAGGAAACAATTTCCAGGCCTGCGAGAGAAAGAGAGAGAAGAAAATAACTCGGACGAAAACGACCGGTAATGCATTTCGGAAATAAATCATTCTGCTTTTAATACATATACGTTCGCTCGATCTCATCGTCGTTAGCGTCCTCGTAATCGTGCGTTGCACCTTTCCCTCGTGTACGTGTATATACATAGGATATAACGCCGTCTTCATCCTCCGCGGCGATATATAATCCTCGCTTCGAGGCATAAACACCATTCCTTACCCGCACATATGAGCGCGCAGGCACACAGTCTTTAAAGTACACGAGCGCAAGCTTTTTGTTTATTTACCGCCTCTGTGTGTAAGTTTTTGCCGTTGGCGATGCTCTAAGGGAGCTGACTCATGGATATGTTAATAAGCGCTGAAAAGCTTGAATAAGCTATGTTGCTTTTGTTGAAAATTTAGATATAATGGAAATTTTCAAGTCAACTATAATATTTGATATATTATTCAAAGTCTATTCTAAATTTCATAGATAACCTGAAGAAAAAGAACAGGGTAAAATCCAGTTTTACGTATTTCGACGTTTTCGATACTTTTAAAATATTTTCAAGTAGATCGCCAAACAAATGTACAAGCGGCACAGATGAAAACCTGTCTTGATTACAAGGCTTGCCTAGACGTTTCAAGAACATTTAAAAAATGGTTAAAAATTGTCTCTGCTTTGAAGAAAAGAGATTGATTGCAATTACGATAATCAATATAATGGCATGGCACCGGTAGCAAAGTGCGGCCATTTATTGACACGAAATGAAGGCTATTATGTATAAAACTAGGAATTATCTTTTATGCTGACCGGTCAAATAAAAAATAACCCTTTCTCAGACATAATTACACACTGAATCCCCATAATGATTCTCCCATTTTAAATTAACGCTTCTTTCGAGGCTCGAAAGGTAATTTTTTAAACATCGCGGTCAAAAGTGCCCTAATGTTAATAATTTCGGTTGACAAGAAGAGATCGGCGATATATGCAGTATTCCAAAAATGGTGTGAAGGAAAAAAATTGCAGACCCACCATTTACGGTCAAATCCGTGTCAAATGAAGTATTCCGTTGTAAATCTCTCGCCTCAAAGTGTGTTAATTTAATGGCTCCTTTGGGTAGGACAAAGCGATAAATTATCTGCTTAAGATAAGACGGTGTGTACCACTCCTCGCTTTATGGATCGCTAAATTTTTATAGCGTTCTTAAAGTATCGAGTCTGAAAAAATCGGTGCTCCAGCACACGCCCAAGCCTTTCATCGTACTTAACATTACTTCACCAATAACAAGCAATAAACAAAAGGCATACATCAAATATATCGCGACTCCTTTGCCGCAGAAGAAAAAAAAAGATGTTCTCTTCTCGCGAATGAAATTTCGACGGACGCGGAAGTAGGTGTTGCACCGCCTCGCTAGTCCTTAGTGGCTAGTGCACTCGAGATTATGCGTCCGCGTATAATTGCGGCTCTGCGCTTGCCTCCCTGCTACGCGTGCGAGCAGAGTATATACGAGACTCGTTTCGCGGTGCCTATGGGAGGCCGAGTGCACAGGATCGCCGCGTTACGCGCGCGCGTACGTGCGGTATACGCGAGTGCTGCTGCTGCTTTATATAAGGACGGCTCTGCTCTCGCTTAATTCCATGATGCGAGAGCAGTCGGCCTCCGGCTGGTGGCTACTGGCTCTCGAGAGCGTCGCGCTAGTCTATATGTGTTGGACTCTTCTTTTCGGAAATTTTGAAATGCTTCTTTCACAGTGATAAATGAGCATATTGGGGTTTATTGCAATTTTTAATTTTAATTACGAATTTTAATTTAAATTAAAATATTTTTCATTTTCGATTTGCATAAAATTAGCGTTTCCGGATCATAATATATATTTTTATTACAGTTCAGATTAGCCTTTACTTCATAATATATACAATTAAAAAATGGATTATATATGATTTTCCAAAAGGATTGAATTCAATTTTAAAATAACTATTATGTGAAACAATGAGATAATTATTAAATAAAGTTCACTGGCATATTAATTGAGATGCTATTCAAATAAGGTTTTTTTGTCGGACGGATTTTTCAACACAGAATTATGATAGCATTCCAGAACAGAGAATGGAAAAGAAAGGAAACACGTGATTAATTTCACTATTGTCTTTTTTTGTAATTCGAATTAATATAATTGTTACTCGATAAGCTGTATCAAAGTGTTACGAAAAAAAAAAAACGAAAAAATGAAAACTATCTATTTTCCAATGTCTCAGTGAAAGTAAATTTTAACTGAGCCTATAATAAATTATAAAATTAAAAGCTCGAGGCGTACCAGAGACTAATCCATTATTATTTAATATCTAATTATCTGCATCTAAATCTGAGAGCAAAGAAAAAAAGGCATCGTGAAATTAATGTCTTTATAAGATTGTAATTTAGAACAGTAGGCGATTTCCACGTTGCATTAACACCGGTCATTAAGTTAGTGCTCCGGCGTCAGTTCGACAATAATTTTTCTATTCTTTTTTTCTGTGTACAAATTAATATAGCATTAAAAAAGGAAGTTCGTTTCAATCACCGCGTAACTATTAAAATAAAAATGAAGTAGCAGTACTTTAATGATATTATTTATTACTAATTTAAAAAAAGTAACGTAATAATTTTTATTATATTACACCAACTTTGAATAAATGATCAAACTATTAAAATATTTCGAATATTTATAAACATTTGTATGAGTTTCTAAATAATTGACTAATTAATTACTGTAAATCAACTGTCAATAGTAGCCTCCAATTCCAGCATGTAAAATTCGGTCGAACCACGTCGTCGATGCCAAAAATCGAGCGCAGTCGATCGAACGTCGCGAGTCGAAGCTCATGCACATCGGCAACAGTAGCAGCAGAAATAGCAGCGGGAGACGAAAGGGTTGCGCCGGATGTGGCATGGAAATCGGTCTCGCTCACCTGGCTCGTAACGACGGGAAACGTTATAATTGCGCCCGACGATGAGCGAGAGAAAGAGAGGGGAATGAGCGGAGAAAGAGAGAGATGAAGCACACGCGCTGAAGGGAGAGAGAGGGAGAGAGAGAAAGAGTGGGCAGGCGATCTTCTTTGCGTTTAATCGAGCGCGATGAGACAGAACCGAGCCGCCAAAGAGCCCGCGAGAGAGTGCCACCTCTCTCGTTCATATTATATAGCTGCTGCCGCTGCACGAATGAATTTATTGTCGAACTAGCCTTGGCTACTCGTCTTCAGCTTTAGGATCGTTTCTCTCTCCCCACGCGTGTGTGTGTGTGCTTTACTTTTATCGACGGTTGTTTATGCCACTTTTCACCGTGTTTTGGCAGCTGGCGGCAAAATTATGGCTCTCGAAGCCGAGAATTTTAAATTCTTTTTTCGCAGCGTTGACGGGGAGAGCTCGGAAGGGCTGTAATCTTTCCGTGATTCATTGTAACTGTCCGTGCCGCACAGCTCTTAAACCAGTTATAATTTCAACTCTTTACTCGGGTAAATCAATGGAAATGCTCGTTTCTAAACGAGGAATGAGGCTGCGTTATTTTTGCGAAAAATTTCCGTTTCTAATGTTTTTACGAGTTCGTTATCTGCTGGATGAAGGATGCGGTGTCAAGTGGTAAAAAGAGGAATTATATGGAGTTTAATTTCTTTATAGTGAAAGCGCGATAATTTAGATAGCGACGGAGTTCGGCTTGAAAGGCTAATGAAGGATTTCGTGTCGAATATTTACTCTTATACGCGGTGTAAATAAAAGGAGTTAAATTTACTTGGCCTGTTTAGTCGTCGCGGAAACAAACTGCAGACGGAAAAAAAGAAATCCACTGTGCTTTCTATACTAATATTTGCTTTGTTTCTAGATCGTGTGGTCAATATTTTATGCAACGACGTTTCAACAAGGATAATACCTTGAATGTTTTTCTTTTGCAGGAAGAGTTTTTAAAGTTATTTAGCAATCATTTTTACTGCGATTTATTAGTGGAACAGGTGTTGACGCGCGATCTTATTTTCTACAAGTTATAGCATAATTATTCAGCCTACATAAAAATGTATCCTTCGATAAGTTTTAAATTTTATCCAAAAATGTAAATTTTTCTATAGTGTATATTAGAAAGTTAAAACTTAATTCGATCAATATATAAAAGTTGCCAGTAATTTCGTGAAATCTGATTCAGGGAAAATGATTAGATTCCTGCTTTGACAATCACGAAAAAAGTGACTTGTACGATTCGTGGAACTATAAATTAATAGTAGATTAAATCTTTTTTTAGCTTTCTTACTTATTGAATGGTCAACTTAAGAAGGTTGGTAAACTTTCCTATGAGTATATATACACTTAAAATCAAGTAATCGTTCGAAGTCGTATTTCGTTTAAGCCGCTAAGAAAATATTTATTTAAATTTAGGAAACATTTTAGAGCTAAGTAGTTTAGGCGCTAGGTATGATTCCGTAGCCGATTGAGGTCCACTAGTTTGAGAAGATGTTCTTTATGTATTTTTTTCTCCTGAAAACGAAGCTTTCGGTCGGAATTCCGTAAAATAGTCAGATCAATTGTTATTAACAATTTAAATGTTTCAACGCTCTAGCGTTAAAAATCGAAAAAGCTTGGATAAAGTGGATCGCGTGTATACGGAGCATGTACTTGCATGCCGTAACACGGGTTGTTCTATACATTGCTAAATTGCTTTATTACCAATAACTTTTGGTCTACTTGAAATTTAGCATAAAAAAAATTTCACTATGATTAACTACCAAATTGATATTTATAATAATTCGATAACTTTCTTAATAAATATCAATATTGCAATATATACTCTTCAAAATGAGACGTTATAAGACTCATTATATTATATAGAAAAAAAGTTGCAGACAATTTGCGGAGTGACGGTGATGCTAAGGCCGCAAAACCATGCTTAAAATAATTCAAATAAATATATCTCGAAAACGAATATAGATATTTTAAAAAATACGGCTGCATTTTATTCCTCATTAAAAAAGAAAAGTTTTGACACTTGTCGGATGTTTCTAGCTGCAAAATGTTAGCTGCTAGAGCGTTTTAAATATTTGAATTCCGACCAAAAGATTCGAATTCAGGAGGAAAAAATACATAAAGAATATCTACTCAAAGTAGTGGACACCAATCGGCCACGGAATCATACCTAGCGCCTAGACTAATGATATGAATTTCTTGAATTAAGTAAATGTTTTCTCAACTTAAGTAAGATCTATTCTACAGTAAAGGAGTATTAACTTGAAATTTTGAACTTTCTAGGCAGGTACACGGCCAGAATATAGAAGACTTCCAGAATGTAAGTGATTCTCAATCAAATGCAAAAAAAAAGATTAAATGCGTCGATTTATCATTTTAATCATCATAAAATACCGACAAAAAATGAATTATGTAAGTAATCCATAACTTTTTTTTTAAATGAATAAAAAAAGTACAATTAGGTAATTTGGAAAACGTGTTTCTCAATAAATTATCTTTTCAGTGCATAAAAATTCTAAATGGCAAGTGAAATCACCACCTGACTTCATCGAGCAAAACAATTTATAATCCTCAAAAAGTGATCTAAGCTCAGCAACGATCAATCCTCATTTCTCGCTCTCTCTCTCTCTCTCTCAAAGCGATCCAGCAAAAGTAATTCGTTACATCATTCGGGTCAAAATAAATGAGCATCGCGCAACTGCACCATTATCCGCCTAAAAAAGTAAAGCGCTCCAGTCGTAATAATCAATCAGGGATTCGCAGGTACACCAAAGAGGGGAAATAAAAAAAACGGACAACGCGTCGGTGAGAAAATGATTCTCTTAAAAGCAGGAGGAGTAGAAAGAGGAGAAAATCCGTACAATTTGAATTGCGTGAATACAGGCTGCACAGAGTCGGTGGATCGTAAAGCAAACAAAATTATCCCGGCCGTTTTGCTCGGTCTCGTTGACTCAATCGCGCAATAGAAGCATCTTTCTCTTTTATGCGCGCGTGAGCGTGGGAAGCCATTGGGCTACCGGGCAATATATTTCGCCGGAGCCGAGATGACTTACCGCGCGCCGGGTATCAAATTTCAAATGGGACTTTTCGTACATTTCGCAAACTATGTTTATCTTTTCTGCGAGGCCTATAAGTTATCGCACCGCGATTTGTTTCTCTTCGCCGCGTTACTTATTTTCGTACGTTTTTATATTTGTGATACTTTATTTGTCCATGTGCGTTAGAAAGGTAGGTAAATATTTAGCGCTAGGGAAAAAGATTAGAGCAACATTTGTTTTCTTTGATAAATGCGTTTGAAATGACCAATGTATACTTTCATCGGCATGTGCTCTGAAATACAAACTGGATTGGCATCTTAAGTGAGTTTGAAATTAGCGATGGCGAAAGCTAATGGACGTTCACTATAGCAGATTAATGGACTTAAATTATTATGGTTGATATAAATTAATTTGTTAACTGGTTTTTCATTGCAGGACTCAATTATTGGGTGGCACACATTTTATTCAACATGTTCGGGCAGCGGTAGAACCCGTTTTTCAAAGCTTTCGAGAACACGTGAGAATAGTAAATAAAACGTTTAGAGACGAAACGATATGACACGATAAATTATGCTGACGATTTTATTAATATTTATTAAGCTTTTTGCCCAACAATATTGGATTGTGATGTTTTTCAAGCAGTTATAGTTGTCGAATAGGATAACGAGTTGTAGATATATGTAGGTCAACTGAAACTTTTTACTTAAGTAAATAAGATCATGGCGATCTGCATTATTTATTAATTTATATCGCATTTGCAAATCGGTATTTCAGTAGAAATCCTTTTAATAACGTTCTCCTTCTTGGTTTTGACAGCCACTGGCCATTGAGTTGACTGCTGATAGACGGCCACAACTATATATACAGCTAGATAATTATAATTTTAAAATTTGCATTCAAATGAAAATGGTTCGTTAATCCACGATTAAACATAAAAATTCCAAATATAAAATAATTTGAGATTTATATAACAGGAAAAAGATCCCTGACTATATAATATTTTCACCACTTTGACTGACACCGAGTCTTTCTAATTGAACAAAATATTTCTCATGCACGCGTTGGCATGGCATTTTTCACCTCGGCATACCCATTCGTAAAATCTCCATGTCATCGCATTTTTCCCATCGAACAACACCTTTCTCCATGCAGCTTCACAAAAAAACTCCCTACAGGCATATATAAGCCTCCCGTCCTGCACATCACGCTTATCACGCAAACCAATTCAAATTTTACGAATCGGTCCACCCATAAAAAAAAAACATCTCGCACGTGTTAGTCCACAAGCACTTTCTCCACCCTGTAAAACGACTCGCATACACTTTTCTCTCCCCTGCCACATGCTCGCAAAAGCCATCGTACACACGGAAACGAGAACACTCGACACAAAGTCTATCGGCGGGTGCGAGGTCGTCGCTCCTTTAGCAGGCGCGATATCGGTCACGTCATCAGTTGTGAAACCGCGCGCCATCGGCCCACCTCCGTCGCCGCCTGCTATACACCGTGAAATCGCCTTTTCCCGCCGTGGCAGCCGCTGCAGCAGCAGCAGCCGCAGCAGCTCTCCCAAATCATGCGCCACCTCTTTATTGTTTTCTCGATGGGTATATAGATCTCGAGGTGAGCTGCGGAGACGCGATTCGGCGCACTTTCCCAACCTAGCAGCTATCGACAATGAGAGTTTTTGAGATGCATGGGATGCTGCTGCTGCTGCGCGAGGCTTTTAAGTCGCCGAACGTGACGACGAGAAAAACAAGATGCTCGATAGGTGAGAAGGGTTGCGCGTATAGTCTGGCTTGAACGAGACAAAGGCTTGCGTAAGTGATATATGCGTTGGTTAATGATCTGCGTGCGCGGCTTCTTCATCTTTATCGATTGGCGTTGCTGGGCTTGTAGCCATCGTAAGACTTTGGTGCTCTTTTGCTTCTTTGGCTCGAGAGGCGTGTGTTTTGTGCGAGCATAGTTTCTTTTTTGCCGGATTCGCGCGAAAAGCTATTTTATTCTTTTTTAAAAAAAAAAAAGAAAGCAGATTTTTTTTTAATAACACCGATATATTATGATAAACTTTTATTATAAATTAACATATAGATTTATGCTTATAATACAAGCTAAAATAATGTGTAAGGAAACACTAATCTAGTCATGAAAACAGTTTTATTCCATTAATAACAGTACTTTGTATATCACAAATACTTGTTTAATTACGCGCTAATCATTAATCTCCTCAATTTATTATTCACTGGCCACGGTATATACCTCTGTTTACGGTATTACCATAAATTAAATTGAATTATATTGCTGCATTTAATTCTATGTATGTATGTATGTTTTTCACATATCGCATTACTCTATTTTTAGCATGACCGAGAATTTACATATTGACTGTAATTTCGTCTCTGCTACCGTTAAAACTTAGGTGCGTTCAACCCATCTATATTTAGAAACAAAAAAAAAAGGTTGAACACTTTTTATTACGAAAGACCACTAAATCTTGATTTAAAAAGGCATTATGAATAAATGTATTTTTCACTATCAAACACGTATCTACGATATTAAAGGCTGTAAAGCGAAATGGGTTTCCTAAATTCAAGCGAGTCAAGCACCAAAGAAAGCGAACAAAATCACCTCTATCAAGAGCCTCCATAATCAACGATAAATTTGATTGCTTCGTACATCTCTCTCGGCGCAGACAAAAGTAAGGCTGTTCCATCGCCAGGCAAAACCAGCGAGCCGATTAATGAATCTCAATGCACGTGGTAAAAAAAGTCCGACTCGCTCTCTTGAACTATCCAGCAGCAGCAGCAGCAGCAACAGTGGCGGGAACAGCAGCCAGACTCTACCATTACATCCTCGAGAGAGAAGTTTACAGTTAGAATCGACTCGAAACCAATCCCTCGACTCTCGCGATTTCTCTCGGAAACGAGTGGAAAAATCCCATCCACTCCAAAAGAATAACAGTTTTAAGCCACTACCGCCGCGCAACAACAACCAGCAGCAGTCGGGGATAAAAGCAGCAAGAAAGAAGAGGGGAAAAAAAAGAAGAAGAAGAAGAAAAAAAGAATCCAGCCCAGACGTTGTATAGATGAAAAAAAGAAGAAGAGAAGGAGGAGGGCAAAGAAAGAGCGAGGATTCTTCTTCATGCGGAGAGCGCTTGGCCGCGAAGGAAGAAAATTGGCGAGCGGCTGCGAAACGAAGCGCGCCGTGTTCGCATTTAATGAGTAATACGAGATAATAAGTGAGCGCGCGGCGCGGCGCATAGCGGCCGCAATGCAGAGGCGAGTCGCGCGCGAGCGGCGATACATTCAATTGCCCGCCTCTCCGGCCGCAAATGAATTTTTATGCGCACGCGCGGAAACGTTAATCCTCTCTCGCTCTCTCTCTCTCTCTCTCTCTCTCCCTCTCTGCTTTTCATTTCAAGTGCACATCCTCCGCCGTGGAGTGTATAATGACCGAGAGAAGGAGGCGTTAATTCGCCTCGTTGTTGGAGCCGCGCTCGTATATGGCCAAGGGTCACACTCGTTTCGATGCCGAGATATAACCGTGAGCGAGCCGCAGCAGCGACCCTTTATCATATATAAACGCGTGTTTTTCCCGAGGATTATTCTCGGAGAGATCCTCTCGTGAGAGACAGGCTGCTGCTGCGATTGTCGGGACACGGACGAGTCTATGCGATAAATTACTGCGGGAGATTCGACACAGCCTTGACCAAATTTTCCGATTGTTTCGAGCCAACAATGCGTGTGCGTGTGTGTATGCATTATAGTTTTTTTTTCCACGCTTATTGATATTTCGCTGGGCTCTTTTCGAAGTATCGCTGCGAACGATATTGCTTTGACGTTGACAGCACTTGTGTACTAATAGTCGCTGTTGTTATTATTGTATTACTTTGAAATTATGGGTCTATATGTTATAGACAGTGGATAATTTGCGTTACGTAAGTCAATAGCTTATTTGATTTTTTTTATGTCTGTACAGTATGTGCTTGCAGGCAATCCTGTACGTGTATATTATAAAGCACGTTAGCGTTGAATCTGTGTCAGAGAAGAGCGGTTCGAAGACCGAGGAGATTCTTTTTCAGCATATGCAATTGTAGTTTTTTTTGTTTTCTGCCAGGATAATGATAAAGTCGTAAACATTCTTTACGCGGAGAGCTGTTAAGCCTGGCGTTACTAATGAGTAAAAACTTCAACGAAGTGTCCAAAGCTGTCTGGCGAGACTTGTGCCGAATAGCACCTCAATCGGTCAAAGCGTGTGCAAACAAAATCAAAACAATTTCAATACATGGCAGTATTACGAATTTTCTATATATAAACCTAAGTATGTCAACCTAATTTGATTCAATAAACACGGTTGCTAGTGAATATAACCGTTCAACGATATTGCAGCCGACAGAACTAAAAAAAAAAAACCGCACTCAAGCGCCCATGTACCATCCAAATTGCAGTTATTAGGCGCTCAGCACCGAAACGCGTCCCACATAAATCCCTATAATACATCCTCTCCGCTGCTTACACACGCAACACGGAACAATCTTTCAATTTCGCACCCAACGCAGAGTCATCAAGCGCAATCCCGGCTTCGAGCAAAAAGAAAGAAGAAAAATAACCGCGCAAAGAAGAGATCCCCCATGGCCCACATTTGCACGAGCTTCCTTCCGACAATAAAAGCAGCAGCTTCTTTCCTCTTATCTCGCGCGCAATTCGTCTCCTCGCTCCCTTCGATCTTACGCACACACACACACACACACACACACACACACACACACAAACAGACAGACACACTAGCAGACTGGTAATTCAGCGGCTGCCGCTTCTATCGCTGGCTAACGGCTCTGCGAGCAGCAGCGAGGTTCCGAGCTTCCGAAGCGTTACGAGCCCTAATTAGGAGCATCCAAAGACAAAGAGAGAGAGAGCGCACGAAAGAGCAAGAGAGAAAGAGAGAGAGAGAGAGAGATAGCGAGCGAGACAGAAAGAGAGAGAAAGAGGAAAGAGAATAGAAGCCCCTTTACAGAACAGTGTATGGCCAGCAGCAGCTCCTCGCCCATTAACATTTCATATCGCATTGTTTGTTAATCGGATATATGGGGGGAATAGGGCGAGTCTGCTCTTGTGCGCACGCGCCTTTGCTCCGAGTTTAAACCAGTCCGGTATTGCTTTTTCTATGCGTTTACCAGATGTGTACTTGATGTAGCTTTTCGCATTATATCTTGCTTGCCGTTGCGGCTCTATGTGAATGCCGGAACTGCGAGTGGCTCGCGGACATTGTTTGCGAATCGGCGTGATTGCAATGAAGCTTGAGATTTCGGTTATTAATGGAATTGATGTATTAATGCATCTATAAAGTTTAATAGAAAACGCATTGTTAACAATAATCGTCTGAATATTAACTTGCATAATAAAAAAACGTATTTTCAATATATCTCTGAATCACCCGCCCAGTATATGTTTTCCTGGCCGTTAAACTTGTGATTCCGTTAGTAGTATGATTAAGACATAATCAAGTTAATTGATTTAATGTAGATGATGAAGTCACTGTACCACGCTAGAGTAAGTAATGATGAAATTAAGGTCATCTGTTAAAATTTAGAGACTTCATAAAAAATGTAATAAATTAAGTAATAAAGCCGTCTGGAAAACATAAATTATCCAATTCGTTTGCAAAATTTCATATAATATAAAGACGCATGAATTATAGTGTAAGATGAAGATTGTAATCGATACTTATTGGTATTCGAAGATGCATGAAATTTTAATTTATTTTTTTTTAAATTCTCTTATGAGCGTCTAATGTGCTTTTTTAAAAAAAAAATATTTTTCAAATTATGGACAGCGAATAATTTAAACATAATACCCTGCATGCGGTTTACGCGCACGTGACTTTACGCATTAATTCTCGAAAACCAATTATACGTATTCCAGCGATGACACAAAATCGAAATACTTAGCGATGGATTCGACGCTCCGGATCATCAATATAGTCCTCGTCGCGCATTTATTTCCACGATTTTAAGTATGTTAATCACGCACGTGAGCATATTTTATCGAACATAAAATTAAGTGACCAGAATCGTGTACACCTCATGCAAATGCAATGAATCGCGAAAACAAACATTATAAACACTTGGAAATGAATATGTATTAAGCCCTTAAAAAACCGAATATATAATACGTATTTTTGCCGCTGCCATTGTCTCGCACCCAAGAATTATTTAAAAAAAAAAACGCTTTAAAACCCATCGAAAGGTTCTGCCCACTTTTACCGTCCGCATCTCTCTCAAATCGCGCTTACACACTTTCCATCCGATCTGATCGATTAGGCTGCTAACATAAAATCTATTCCCCCTTTTTTTTTCATTCAGTCCGTGCGTCTCTCCCTTTTTCCACTTTCAATTGTAAATCAGCCGGAGAAGATCGAACTTAGCCGATAAAAGGCAGCTCTAACGGCGTGCAAAATTGGCGACTTTTCGCGATTGGATTCCCCAGAGTGAAAGTTTCCCTCCCCGCATGCAGGCGCTCGCCAGACAGTGAGAAGATTCTTCCCATGCGTTTATAAGCGTTTATCGATGACCGACGATCTTTTGACGAACTTTGCCGAAGTTATAAGCGCTGCTTTATGGCTGCATTGTCTTCGAATTATACTCGATCAGGTGTTTATGCTAATTCTTTTCGTGTAATTCCAGCGCGAGATTCGAGTGCATTGAGATTCGCATCTGGCAATTGTTTCTGCCGCAAGGTGGAAAAATCGATGCTGGGTAAAATTTATATATAAGAAAGAAAGAGAGAAACAAACGAGATTACGTAAAAGGCGCACTTTTTACGCGCCGAGGTTACAGTACACTCTCAGCGAAGATACTACGGCTCGATTACTATACGTACGCATGTGCACACACGTGAAACACACGTTTGCTTTCTACAATAATGATACGGTGCGGATAGTTCGGTGTACTTTGTCTGGAGCGCTGGGACTCGGAGCTAAGAGTTTCGGAAAATTACAAAGTGAGAGCTTGTTTTATGACGTTTCTAAAGACGGATATTTTGAGGAGTGTGTGTGCCTTAGATTGAATATAAATCTCTCGAATATACAGCAATTACTGCAATGGTTTGTCTTTATATCACAGTTATTCCATTCAATACGATAATATTAAGTTTCACGCGTCGAAAGTGAATTATTGTGAATGTGTGCAACCTCGGTTCTCAATCGAATCTCACACAATAAAAAAGAAAATCGATTGAACCGATTTTCACCATAAACTACACATGCATATACATTTATTTTGTAAACTAAACTCCATAAATACAGTGATTATAGGCAATCGTACGGCTGAATTCCTCCGACGAAAAGCGTACGTATAATATAATGCAAACTTTTCAATCCATCAGGGACTCCATTCAGAACTGAAATAATACATCAAACTGTTTGTTTACTAGGGAATAACTGTAATCCCAGACTTTGCGTACAAAATGAGCCGTCATTTCAGCATCGATGCATTAGCTACACGTATATACTTCGTCCACACCCATAAAACAATCGAAATTCTTCCGGCGCCACTCGAACTCTCGCGCACCCATCCAATCGTCGCAGCACCGCAAAAGTTTGCTCGTCTAAACTCTCTCTATCTCTCTCTCTCGCTCTCTCTGGCTAGTCCCGAGTCTGCAACGGCGCCGAGAGAGAGGGACTCACTCCCCCGTAACGCTATTTATTCGCTGCGGCACGCGAGTGCATGCACATTACACCGGTCGTCGCGTGCGTGACTGCCGGCGTTAAAAAGCGCGAACGCGCTCGATTTTTCAGAGATAACGCGCGCTAATGCGAATGCGCCGAGCTCTGCGCGCGCGAATGTGTGTGTGAAGGGGAGGAGAGTGAGAGAGAGGGAGGAAATTAAATGATTTGTGGTGTGAGGAGAGCTGGAATGGCGCGAGATCGATTGATTGATAAGAGCGAGATGATGAGACGTATAGTACGCTGAATGATGGGATAAGTACGCGCGGAAAAGATGGTCGCAGCTATGACATACCGAGTATCATTGTAGCGCTAATTTTAGCGATATCGGTGAAGCGTGAAATATTAACGATGATGAATAACTGAAAAAGTTAAAAATTGAGGCTCGCCTCAAAATGTATGTTTTACTTGTCTTGGATATTATCTCCTGAAATTCTCAGATTTTTACGATTTCTATGAATTTATTATAAAGTAATGTTTAATAGTAAATTGAAGTATTATAAAAATTGTAATATGACATGAAATATAGGTAAGAGAATGAGAGAATGAAGAAATTTACAAGCAATTCGTGCAAGAATATATATATATATATATATATATATACCGAGAAAAGAGCGCAAAGTGAGAGATAATGGTACGAATTTGACATAGACATGCGAGAGAACGATGTGAAGTGTCCGACGTTTTCGGAAATTGAAGCATTTCGCCGGCTGGTATAGTCGCATCGAAAAAAAAAACAAGGTAAAAGGCGAACGAATGGATTCTCCGCATTCTTTTCGTCGCGGCGCGGTGAGATTGCGAAAGTTTTAACGTCTTATTTTCATGTTTCGCTTAAATTGAAAAACCGTATTAAATACTTTTACCCGACTTTCTTTCAGATAAAGAGACAGGAAAGATATGATCGTGAATTTTAGAAAATCAAAATTAACAGAACCGATTAATTAAAAAAATTGGTCTTATCTTGTTGAAAATAAAAAGCATTTAATCAGATTTGAATATTGCGATAAAGTCAACATCTGTAACAGATAAATCAGCTGTAATCTTCTCGAGAACAGTTAATTCAAGAGACAAGGATATTACAGTGTCCTTAATCTGGGTAAAAGTTTGCTTTGAATCAATTAAGTATAGTCGCGTGATAAAAAGGTGAGAAAGTTTGGCGGCACATTTCAAAGAAAAAGCTCAAAAATTTTCTTTTCTACCCAAATACATTATATTAAACGCTTCACGCTCGTAAAAATCGATAATAAAACGCTAAGAAATATCAAAAATATTCAAATGAAGCTTGAACGTCCACAACCAAAAGGCCGTACCTATATAATTTGTCGCGCCTTTCGCGGGCAATTTGAAAAGCAAAACGCCAAGAAGTAAAAGTTTCTTTGGCAGCGGTGCAAAGGCATATAAAATCAGTGCGCGCGCGCCTCTCCCATAATAAATAAACCAGCGCGAGGCATCGATCGATCCCGTTACCCTCTACAAAGAAAACCTTCTCTCTGTCTCTCTCTCAGACTCTATACTTTCAATTACATCCCAGTCTCCGTCTATCACTTGCCTACAATCTTCATCTCGATCTCTTCCCTCTCTAGATACATCCCAGAGATGCATACAAAACGCATGCGCGAGAAAACCCGGCAAAGGCTCGCTTGGAAGAAGAAAATCTCTCTCTCGCGTGATTATCCGTATTATTTACGCGTTCCGTTGGCGAGCGGCGTTAAGCGACTATTAATCGGCATTTATCGCAGCGCACGTGAGGCCGTGGCGGCGGCGGCGGCGGCACCGCGTTCCAAGCGTTCAAAGCGATGCGTTTAAGGTGGCAATGTGGCGAAACGCGTGAATGGTTTATGGGTCGCGTAGAGTGTGCATAACGTTTCTTTTTATTTTTTTTTGTGCTGTTTATGCGGAGATTGATTGTAAAGGAGATTGGTTTATTTTTATGTATGCATCGATGATTTTTCTTTGTTCAGGTGGGAGATTCATTCGTTCAGCAGTTAAGTCAATCTAAAATTTAGCCCCTAAACAAAGTAAAAGTTTCCTTTAGTTAGAATATATGTACAATGTAGCTCGTGGCTAAAGAATGGCTGTCTTTAACTTCTATAGAGGTACGTAGTGATATTTCACCTGAAACGAGTAAGATTTTCACTTTTATTCGAATTCTCGTATATGATTCGAGAGAAGCGCATGTACCATGATATATCGTTGCGATAACATAGCAAATTCATCCGAAAATTTTACGCGCACACGAAACGTCCTACACATCTCCATAATATACGAGCCGTTTTAATCAATTCAGCCTCGTTTCGAGTTTTTTCCTGTACGCGCAATGGAACCATACGTTAACGCGCATGCATAATGGAGCATGCGCTGGTATTTAGCGATTCGTGCGAATGCATTCAATGTATCGCGTTGCCTCGTGTATACGTGAGCGAGTTGACTCGGACAACTTTCGTTACACGTGATTTGAAACGCGATACTTTACGTTTGTTTGTTTCCATCGCGTATTTCGATGGGATTTCGCTATTTGCTAATTGAGTGTACTTCCAAAGCGCCCGGTTAAATGAGAGCTATAAATTTGTAAGCGGATATTGAAGAGATTTTCTGATCGAGAACAAATGTGGAAATATTTTACGCGTATTAGCTGTAAAAGTCGGCGTATATAATGTTGATTATGAAACCGATTTCTTGAAATAAGTAATAGTTATTAGTAACGAACTAATTATTTTCAGAGTTTGTAAGCTTCAAGAATTTTTTCTTCTATTAATAACGATTTGCAGTACAGATAACATTCGTTTATTACTGTAAATGTGAATTTTATAGATAATAAAGTCCACGAGTAAGTATTTCGAGACGCGAAGAAAATTGAAATAAAACGTAGTTCCTGACCTAGAATTCTCCTTGAACCATCCAATCTTTTAACCGCGATCTATCAACTTTTTCGGCAATCTACTTTGTTCAACGCTTCGAGTTCGGACAGTTTCAAGGATTTTTATTTCTGCTCCACTCGATCCAATCCAATATATTCTCAGCATTGAGTAAAATTCAATACAACTCTTAATCCCTATAGGGATACGAGAAGGTACATATAATTATACTTCGAATACATACGCGTATGTCAAATTAACATACTCGACGTAAAAAGATGATTAAAATAACTCAGTCGACAATCACTTTTTATAGTGTTACTCGCGGCGATTGCGCGATAATAAAAAGTACTTTGCATTAATAATCCCTAACGAGTATTATTAGTTTTTGTTCAAGTCATTAATAAACAACAATATAATTATAGTCATTGTAGTTCTCTCGATTGCGTGCAGGCGCAAGACCGCGATTCACCGTTATCCGATTTTATCAAGAATACAATTTTTAATACGTAATATTCTCTCTCTCGCGCGCATATGAGAATCAGCGAGTGAAACGTTTCCATTTTCCATTGGAAGCCTGTATACGTATATACAAAGCTCGAGACAAAAATTACATTAACAATTATTTAAGAAGATTGCGAAATATCGATGGCATTAGGCAGCGGCCGTGGTTGAAATGAAATTCCAAATTAAAAAGATACATATCTGTATAAACGAACGATAAAACGCGAATGTACACGAGCATAAACCATAATGATAATAAGGATGTGCCATAATTGCCTCGGCCGCGCCAACTAATATTTTCCGCTTCAACACCGCGCGCGCGCAACTACTACGTTTTCCGATGCTCTCGCCCGATTACAGACGCGCTCTATGGTCCGTTTGGGATCAAACGATCCAATTCTAATCGGCCCCATCGGCTTCTCTACTTCCCCGCAACACTTTAAAGCGCGAAAAAAGTCGTTCGCGCAAGCGCTTATCTGCTTTATTAGATCTATCGAGATTTAATCTTTGAATCGCTTCAATCGTATCATCTTCGATATATAAAAAAGGAACTTTAATCCTATATACTTTATGGCAAAAAGATAGCAGCATCGGGATTTTTTCGTAACAACAGTTATTAATTAATTCGCTACAGAAGCCTTCCGACTTTATATGAAACATTTAAATTTATTCATCTGCCTGCACTCGGAGACGTAGAAATCTTCGTGTTACGGCCATTTCTCTCCGTGAAAGTGATAAAGCGCTCGAGCCGAGCAGTAACCAGCACGTCCCTAATTCAAAGTAAAAAATTCAGACTGAGTCCGCGAGAGAGAGAGGGAGAGCACCTGCACCGAAGCAGCGGCATATTCCCATGCACGCGCGGCAATCATCTTTCCTCCATAACAAACGACGCCTTCGACGAAACTAACGGAAATCCAATAAAATAAAGGCCCCGCGCGCGCCACAATACGAGGGATCGATAAAGAATCCCCCTCGCAGTCGGTGCAGCGCCAGAGCTTATAGCCAAAGTGTCGAAAATAACAAAGAGGCGAGTGCAGTGCATGTATACGGAGAGAGAGGAGAAAAATCATGAGAGAGCTGCCTAGCGATGAAAGCGCATAGGAGTCGGTGCAAAAACGGTCAATTACCGGACCGACTTTATGCACGCGGCTCCATAAACACGACATTGCGAGTTTATGTACGAAATCGAGCGCCTCTCTCTCTCTCTCTCTCTCTGGCTTTAATAGAATTTGATTGGCCTGGTGTGTGCTGCGCCGCACGGAGCTCGTGCAAAACAAACGGCAGCGGCAGCAGCAGCAGTCCGAATAACGAGCGCCTAGTCGAGAGAGAGAGAGAGAGAGAGAGAGAGCTTTCGTGAAATTACGGGCACGTCATCGGAATAACGAATCTCCGTCTGTGTGTGTCTGTAATATATCCATCGGCTTTATTTACCGCTTTAATCCGCGAGCAAGTGAGATCGCCGAGTCGAGATCTTTCTGTGAGCGAGCGAGTCTGTGCGCAGCAGAGAGAAAGAGAAGGAAATTATCCGAGAAACTGCCGAGGGAGAAGAAGAATGTATAAAAGTTTTGTCGTCGAGGAAGGAGAGATGGACTGTTTAAGCTTTAATTAGAGGCAGTGCCGAAGCTGTTTTTCTCCGTGCACGGGTGGAAATGCTGTTGTCGGGGTTTTCGGAACGATTGAAGTTATCTGATTTTAGGAGTTTTTCAAAGTCGAATGCATCGGCGATGAGGAATTGATATTGGGTGGGGGTGGATTGTGGAAATGCTTTTCTCCGAGCTGCCTTTGCTGTTGATGCTGAGAAGATGAGCGGAAACGAGGATCGTTCAAATGATTATTGAAGACTTTATGAGTGAATTAGCTTCAAACTACTTAAAACGAAAAATTTAAATAAAGCTCGGTTATAAAAATCTTAAAAAAAAAAATCAAATTAAAATCAACAATCTAAAATGTTTAATTAAAGTGGGTATGCGAGAATGAAGATGTGAACCACAACAGTGTCTTTGTTCGCAGATGTCTGCATGGGTCACACTTGAAATCTTGTTTATAAGCACACGAAGAGATAAAAAGCGAAAGAAAGTAAAGGGCGAGGGAGCACAGTCAAGTTGGGAAAAAGTGCCTTTCTCATAATTCGCATCGTTATACATTTAATGAGAGTGATCAAGCATTCCTGCGAGAGGCCAGTCGAACTCTTTTTTTCTCTCCTATGCCCCTCCTGCGATCTCAAAGCAAACAGTTAGCTGTTCCAGTTCAAGTTTATATATCTTATAGCTGAGGCTTTCGGTTATATAGAAGCAAATCATTGCGCTGATACATATATATATATATATATATATATCCGGGGTAGCAAATTTATGTTCGATTTTGCTGGAACAACAGTTATATCGGGCCGAAGAAAGTAGCGCGAAGGTGTGCGCACGGGACGAAAATCTCTGTAGCGCTTCGAAGAAACGGAAACCCTCGAATTTACGTGCAGTGGTATAAGAGCCCCGAAAAGCTTGTATGCCAAGTTCGCGGTTCGACTGTGGGTGGATATTTTTTTGAGTTTGCTCAAGGAAGCAAAAAAAGACTCCTTCTTTTTGTATTCGGTCGCCGCATGAATCGCCGCAATTATTTTTTATGAGACAGCCGTAAAACAAGGCGGCCGTTGTTTTTGGCTCGCGAGGCGTGCTTTTAACAATATGGAACTAATTGATTGCTGTTTGTATAAAGAGAAATCTCTGAGCCTATTTTTTTGATACTTTGAATTACGACTACTTCTTGTTTTATTAATGAGCAAGATTGAAGTGCGGACAGGGAAAGTGTAACGGCGAACAAAATAAAAAAGACTGTAATGTTAAGCTCGATGCGAAATAAAACTCCTCACGTGAGATGTGAAGAAGCCATGTTCTTGTAAGAGTTATTAGAACGTTATTTGAATTCACATTCGCTTTTTTTCCCTAATTAAAAGCACAAATTGCCGCATAAATTGTTCGAATATCCATTCGCAACGAAGCACATTTAACGCTGGCATAAATCAAAGACTAATTTCATTCATCTGCTGAGCCGCTTATAAGCTCGATCCTCGCAGAAACCGAGGGAATTACAAAACACACGCGCATTTAACAAAAACAATAGAGGCGCGCACAGCAGATCCAATCCGTAACTCGAATTTTTCTCCAAATTACGAGAATCAGATAAGCGGCGCGCGCGCGCGGCGAGTTATTCGCAGTATTCCACAGCAGCGCCGCAGCAGCAGAGTCTCGAACCCTATTTATACATGCGAAAGCGATTAACGTTCTAAAAGGCCAGCTCGCAAACGCGCGCCCATAAGTTTTCATTTTCGCCGTGAGCGCGCGGCCCATCGCAGCGAGTTAAAGAAGCAAAAAAAAAAACAATCTTTCTCTCCTCCTCTTCTCGTCTGAAACTTTAAATTACGCGCGCGCGCACACAACGGCATCGTGTTTCGCGGGTGAAACCTTTCATTAGCTCGGGCAAAAGCGAATTAGAATCAATCTCGATTTATACACACGAATACACACACACACATAGAGAGAGAGAGAGAGAGAGAGAGAGATAGATTGGAGATTCCAGTTCGGCCGTTTTCTCACGTGAATCGTGAATTTTCCCGCGTTCACTTGCCTCGCGCTCGCGCACCTTTGAGTAATATGATACGTACAAGGAGCATTGCGAGCGTAACTGCAATTTTCTATCGCGGTTGGAAATCTGTTTGGGGAGGGAGGCGAGTTTTGTATATCGGGAACGCGTGATAAATGCTTTTACGCTTTCTTGCGCCGCCTTTCGTAAACAAATGAGCGCGCCAGTTGACGTTTTCTTTCTGCGCGAACGCGCCGCGACATCTACGCGCTGCGACTGCGACTCCAATACGCGAGTTTCTGCTGTGTATACTTATAAGCGACTGCTGGCGAGGCAATTATTTTGCTCCACCTGCCGCGTATGGGTTGTCATTCCAAGTATAATTAAACGGAAGTTATTTATTGGTTGTTTCGTTTGCAGTCTTTTTTTTGTTAGTTAATTAAATTGTGAATTTTTTTTTTGCTATGTGTTCAACGATGTGTATTTTGAAAGTATCAAATTGTCATTCGTACAGTGAAAAATGGTCAATTCCGATATAATATTATGAAGCTTTGACTGGTATGCCAATATAGTAAACAGTTGAGACACGGAATAATATTTGTTCCTTTCGATATGCAACAGCTTAAGGACAAAAATGCAGAATATAGAAAAATTTGCGACCATACAAACCGAGCGCCCGTACTTCCTTGCACGTTCAATATTTAAATGAACCCTCTGCGGTTGCTTAATATTTTTTGCACATCTTATACACGTAGCGTCTATGTACACTTGCCTTTTCTATGATGAAATATGACACACGTGCGCATAAATACTCTTATACACTCACACACATACACACGGTCACATAGGAATTTCTCAGGAAAATGTGCAAAACTTTTATCCTATACAAACGATCTCGAGCCCCCAGTCGCTCATATCGATATTAAATAACAAGCGGCCGCAGCGAGTCGGTATACAGCGAACGCGAAAAAGGCACCGATATATTTATTGTTAATGCCGGTGTATATATACAGGGCACCGGCGAAATTTAGTGTCACTTGTTTCTCAGTCGATTATTCCGTATATATATATATACGCGAGCGCTACACTGCACGTATATATATACCGCAGGATTTCACTTTGCGGTATCCCGTCGTGCGCGCATACCTTAATGACCCCGTGCGACTGTAAATTTCTCTCTCCACTCGTGTTTTTTCCCTTATCACCATTTGTTTTGCCGCTGCATATAACTTTTTTTTTGCTACGGAATGAAAATGCGCTTTTTTTTAATTCATGCAGCGCGTTGCTTTCGTTTTTACAGTTAATATATAGGTACTTGCTGCTTCGATAAAATAAAAATGTTTCCGCTATAGCGTGACACTTAAAAATTGGCTAATTAGACGTTGCGCTTATCGTTTCTGCGCGAGTTCTTTTTTAAAAGTTATACGAATCTGCACTAGATTCGAGCCGAAGGAACTGTTGCATAGCATGCCCGACGTAATCATAGACGTTTCTCTGTATACATTTAATCCCGAGTTAAGATGTTAAATTTAACATCAAACGAGCGGATTCAATTAAGTTTCGCGTATATAACTCGGGTATCTGGTTAGCTTTGACTTCCGCTATGCGCACAAATTAAAATGTTAAATTTCCCATCGTAGGTACTTCGTATATAGCTTCAATTAAAAGCCATGTTTCGAGACGCGGCCGCCCCATCAAGATGTACATTCTCAATTGAAATTTGACTTCAAAATCAGATCTTCCTTCCTCGCCTTTTCGCGCAATCGTAATTTGAATTTAATTTTTCGAAATACTGCACACACTTACCTTTATTCGCCTGCTTACAAATTAAATTTTATACTTTATAATTGAACTCCCGTTCGATAAACGCTTCTCTTAATTTACGAAGAACTCGAATCGCGATAAAAGGCACAGAGAAGAAGAACGGAAAAACGTATACTTCGATGAGTAGCGAAGGTCGAGGTCGTAAAATACAACCAAGATCGTCGATACTTTTGTTTTTCACTTTTCGCTATTGTTATGCGAGCAGCAGACGCCTGTCGATGATGAAAAAAAAAAGAAAAAAAAAATGCGTTCGTTTGCTGTGGCTAAAATATGCGAGTTCCGGTATGATTACAGCACGCGTCGTACGATTTCCTATTGTAAAGGCATAATATATTTCTTTTATCTTCGCCAGTACTGCTTACTATACAGTATACATTGCTTTTCCAGTGCTAAGTTGCAGTAGAAAGAAAAATAACGGTAGCTTTTTTAACAGAGGAACAATCTCGAAATATTATTAAACAAATATTTATATAGGTATATAGCTTTAAAAACGAATTGATCTTTTTACTTTAATATAGAAAGCTTTCCGCAGTATCAATTATAGAATCTTTTTAAAACAAGAAGATGAATGCTATGTATGAAAGTAAGGCAATAAAATCCTCATAAAAGGTGTGGCCTTTGTTATACCTTGCTCTTATTGCAGTATACACTATGTACATACGTATATCGGTGACTTACTTATTGCAGATTCGTACGTTTCTTTCATTCGCGCAATCATGGCTTTTAATGCACTACTTAGCTGTAATTCGTCACGGTATGGTACTCACCTGAAACAAAAAGAGAAAGAGAGATCATTAACGACACCGTAATTTAATGGCATAAGAAAAAATCCCGGCATATTATAACGTCACCACAGTAAACATTCTTTTTAAATAAACATCACATACACGCATAGGATCGTTAATCTAGACCACCAAGGCGATCGCACAAGAAAGTGTACCGCGTCCTATATATCATCTACATTTTTACAGCGTCTCCAAATGATAAGAAAAAAATAGTGCACCTTTACAACCCGTATGCACATAAAGTTTATCGAATCAAATCGATAAGCCGTCAGGCCTCGCGATATAATAAAACTGTACCACTACATATGCAATAGCAACAGCCCATCAACGAAACTCCGCTTCTCTCTTTTACAGCCTTTGCATCTCTCGTCCCGCGGATAACAGAAAATTTCCCCGGATTTTCCCGTTCCTTCCGCGAACGAGTCGAGCAAAGGCAAACGTCGCAAAGGGGAGCCATTGCCGGCGGCGGCAGCGGGAGTGCAACAGTAGAGGAAAACCGGTCCTCGATATAAGATCGGGGGAACGCGTAGAGAGAGAGAAAGACGCCGAGGAAAGATACGACATGCGTTCCCAAGTGCAATTGGACACCCGACGTCTGTGTTTGTGTGCGCGTGTGTGTGTCAGCGGCTGCCTGAAACAACTACTACTGTATATGTAGGACCCCAACCGTAAGCCGAGACTTGCGCGAATTTCACAAAGCGAGAGAAAGGGGAGAAAAAATGGGTGCATGTATGTGTATGCGCGTGTGGATACCGGGCTTTTCCAGCCGCATGCGTGTGAGTCCCGGAAGCTTTCGCATCGTTATTTGTGATCTGGGAAGCTATCAAGAGAGAGAGAAAGAGAGAGTAAAGGGATTGTTTATCACGTAGATGGTTTTGTTTTGGTCGAGACTCGAGTCGCTGATGTAACGATCGTGTTTTCGATCCAAATTGTTCGGTGGTTACGGAATCGCGAGCGAAAACTACAGTGAATTACAAAATCGTGAGAAATGATATAGCTTGGATTGAAGGATAGAATTCACTTTTTACCACGTTTCAGGAAAAAAAACTGTAATACGGAAAAAATGTGTAGAATCAAAATTTCTAAACCATAAGTACGAAAAACCCTGAGAAAATATATTTGCCATGCCCCAAGTAGTCTTCCTCTCGTGCTTTTAAACACACGGCACTTTAATAATTTCTCGGTCCGACTTACCAGATAAGAATTTCTCCTACATATAATTCCCTCGGCCAAAGCTCTCATTAACATAATTTTGCGAAATTGCATAATATTAAAGAAAAGAATGGCGACGTTAAACGAAAAGCGAGTGCATAGATATAAACGCGGGGAATATCTTGCAATTTAATTTAATGAGACATAGTGTTTACAGCTTTCGTTCGCCATTAACTCGGAGGCTACCAAAGAAATCAAATGAGCCACTCTCTTCACTTCTTTATTTCCCCCGCGTATAACTTCTCTGATGAATTTAGATTTTCCTCGGGTAAACTTGTAAGACTAATGATAGAACTAATTTTAGAAGACGCCGCGTGGCGGTTCGATGCCCTCGTCAAATGCTGCCAACGACATTCTCGCTGTGTGTGTGTGTGTGTGTGTGTGTGTGTGTGCGTGTAATCGTAAATTGAACCGAGATCAATATAGACGGCCTTTATTACACGAGCGCATCCTTTTTGCGCGTATAAACGTCCATAAGAATTTATACGCTGCCGAGTTTAACATCGGGAAAATTACTTGCGCGCAATAAATCAGGAGAAAAAATTAGCCAGCGCGATAATTGTTTCCGAAGATGTGTGCGAAAAACGCGTCTATTATTAAAGTCCTACAAGAATTTAATTTATCGGTGGAAACACTGTTATCATACCAGAAGCAATTAAACAGTCAAGATTCCAACAAAATTAGCCAAGGCCCCAATTACAACCGCAAACAAAATTCATCAGCTAGACTAGACACAAAAACCAAACACAAGTGGTCGTCAGAGTGTCCGTCTGAAGCTGCTCTAAATATCGCGAACTCCACACATAGACACACCAAATTGCATAACGAGACAATTACATGTCACCGCGCGCGAGCGCGCAATTGTGTTTGCTCTGGGGCGAATTGAGAGGGAAAGAGAAAGGGACATCCAGTCTGGTCTCGAGCAACAATCAGCCTCCTTAAATCGCAACAATCCACATAACAAATTGCCTCTAATTCGTATACGCGACGACTTGATACCGATCAGGCTTAATTGTCTTCACCCTCTCGAAATTGACTACGTCTACAATCCGGAAACCGTCCGTCTGAGGAAGAAAACAATGTATCGTGTCGCGAGAGCGAGAGAAAAGAGCAAAGGCGCCGCTTTAATTGACCCCATAGTTTTGTTAATTCAAGTAGCGGGACTTTAAAGTTTTGTGTGTATGTAGTGTCGTGTCGAGGTCCTTTACCCGACTGTTTGCTTTTCTGTTACTGTGTGTTTTTGCTGCTACGACTGCAGATGCATGGCAACGAGGAAGCTGCGTGAGACGGAGGCACGAAAGAGATTTTGATGGTTTGTTTTGTCTTGGAACTCGAACGTGCGTTTGAAATTTTTGACGCAATATACGGGATGAACTGAGGGAAAAAATTTAATTATTAACACTGAAAAGTTAATTCAATTTAACAAGTATGTGAGGTGTTATAAGAATACCGATTAAATTTAATGGTAGCCGATAGTATTTTCTCTCTAAATGTTCGATGCTTTTCCTAGAAACCAGGATATGAGGGAAATGCATATCATTCTCTTTTGAATTTGCACTTTGATTGCAAACGACGTCTTCTCGGGCCTTTTATCATGAGAAAAAAGGGTAAATTGAGTTATAATACGTGGGAAAATCGTCGTACATATTCATCAAGCTTTCTCATAATAGATATAAATTTTTTCTTCCCGCGATATAAGGCTCGCGGGATATAATTAACAATGTAAACGTTAAGAAATTTTCAGCTACAATCCTTTCTGCAATGTTTGTTTTAGTAATATGCAACTTTATGAATAATGAGTACTATGTAATAAAATTTGAACAATTAATTGGTGTAAAAAAGAAACTGTGTCCCATGGTACCCACGATAAAATTATTGCATAATGACACTTTACTTCGATGTAAGAAAAATGGACGCATACGTGGAAAATAATCTCAAGATTAAAATTGATTGTCTCTTCTCTCAGTCTGTCGCTCAAAATCATTTGTCCACACGAGCTGAGAAACAACTTTTTCAATGCACATCAGCATCGATCATCGACGCAACGATGACCCACAGATCATTTATTTCGTCGACACAGAGAATAAGACATCAAGCCATAATTCAAGAAAATTCGTTGTGCGTCCGCGTTTAATTATGGGCCACCTCATAACCCAACCAAGTCTATACACACCACACACAAACACACATACGCACACGAGAATTGAAAAGAATCGAAAGAAAATTCCAAAGAGAAAGATTTCACTGCGTGAAAGGTCCTTGTTCTTTTCTTTCTTCCTTCTCCCTCTCCCTCTCCTCGCCTTTCCTCTCCTTATCGCTTTCGCGAGCTCACGCACTCAACACGTATGCATATATACAGACACACACGGAGAGACTATTGGAAATCGAGGACGACGCAAATTAAGGAGTTTCTCGATGACGATCGACGCTCGACTAAGAGTGAATTTGCGATAGGAGAAGGAAAAAAATGGGAGGGAATCGAGTGAAAAAGAGAGACGGAATTAGAAACGGTTGACCCCCGTCGTTAAAGAACTTAACGACTACCGGTGCAGCTCGCGAGGCTCTTAAGTAGGAGTTTAATAGTGCGCTGCCGTGTGTAGACTCGGCAGCCGTAATAAGGAAATTTATTTCGTCTGAGCTTTTTGATTTACCGCCGTTTTTCCGTCTATCACCGCGACGCCTCTGATATGTACACGCGAGTTATAGGTTTTACAGATATTTTATTCTATATCTACAGATAGAAATTAGACTGAAACCAACCGTATATATATACTATCTATCTTGGGGAAAATTTGCATGAGTGTATATACCGTCCCGAGGATGTACTATTTACGTTTCGAAATTCAATTACTCGGAGGCTAGTAATTGATGCGCGGTATAACGTTCTGATTGCATCGTTGTTGATTTCAATATTTGATTTTTGATTCGGCGATGTGTGCATGCATGGAAATTCTGCCGCGCGGAAATTACGAGCGAGGAATCATTTTTAAGTAATGCACCACTTATTTCATGCAATCAATAACATTTGAAGCACGGAAAGTATAAATTGTGCATTATTGTAAAAGTAGGATTCATGAAAATTTACCGATGATGATTCAAAATATAATCGTAAATGTTAATGCATTTCGTTCGTTAACAACATTATCTTCCAAGTAAATCATTGCTACGCAAACAAAATTTATTTATATTTATTTACTTACAGCGAATACATAAATTTACCACACAGTTAAGATACCAACGAAAAAAGAAACCGTTACAGAACAAACAATCTTGCACAGTTTCAATTCATAGTCATATATTCTATTTATTGCAAATATCAGATTAAGCATGAGTTAGCAGCAGAACTCAATAAACAAAACGATATCGTGAAGAGCAATAAAGAAACTTATTGGTATTAACACGAGAAGTGCGTGGCCAGTTATCAGTGCATGTACTAATTTGCGAACAAGAACATTTTAGTGCTCGATAGTGTACGGCGCATATACAATATTGACCTAGAAAACCTTTGCTCGCCATTGGCAGGCTAGATAAACGACGACAGGAGAAGGCATTCTATATTTCTAAAATGTATTAAAGTGAAAGCTGGATTTTTTACGTCTGACTAAAAGTTAAAGGGCAAACTGCACACGAGGTGCCTATACGTAACCCAGAAAACCCGAACAGGAAATTGACTTCTAAACAGCGGCGAACTTTTACGCAACTCTTTCTTCGAGTGCAGATTTCACGTTATGTTACGGCAATATAATACCTCGCTTACTTCACCATTTGCAGATTATAGTATTATATACAAAAGCATTAAAGAAACAAGCCCCTAATGAAGTAATTAAACGGAAAACGGAATCCTTAATTTTCCCAATGCATATACAAATGCATCCCCGCATGCATAGATCACTACACTCGTATACACGTGTACGTATCATCGCGCACGCAAACACGCCATACGCACTAAACTCCCCTAAAGGAGGGACATCGCGATAGGCTTCGACCTTAACTTTTCCCCGTGGACTGCAGGTAAGCCGTCCACAGCGATATCAGATGATAGCGGCGACGACATCAGCCGCGTGCATTGCGCGGAACTTTTCCAAGAAAATCCATTTGGATTTATGGCCTTGCGTGGGGGCCTCGGCGGCGGCGCGCGCGCACGCAGCTTATAATTGGCGAATCATTCATTAGAGCTGCTGCTGCTGCTGCTGCTGCTGTTGCGCGTGCGCTGCTAGCACCAGCTGCTGGAGATTATTAATTTAATTAAGGGAGGTTTAAGCAGCCTTTAATCGATCCCGGATTAATTAAGCCGTTGCAGCTTCTATACCAAGCAATGGGGATCGATCAAATTAATTGCTCGTCCAAGCGCACTATTCTGCATTTCCACTGCACGCGGCTAAAAATGTGTATATAGTTTGAAGTGTCGAGTGAAAAGTTGGTAATTAGGGCTCGTTAAGGAGGACGCGTGGAGGGATCACTGGTACGAATGGATTTCTTTTACTGAGCGGAATGCCTTTTTTTAGTTATTTTTTTTTTGTAGAAGTTGAGTTCGACACGGTTTCGCTGGGGATTTTTGTTTCCAGCTCATTTTATGAATAATGTAACGACGTTGAAACATGAACTACACGTTGGTGTGTGTATATATAAGTATTTCCATTGGATCGTGACGCGGTTATCGAAAAGCTTAGATCTTGTTTCTCAAAGCATCGTTTGAGATGTGTATTTATTGTATTGACTGATAGGGGGAGTCTTTTCTTATGGACTGCTGCTCCGGTGATTGATAAGCGAAGATCGAAATGAGACCAGTTTTCGATCTATCGACAGTGAAAATATTTGCTCGATCTACCTTTTGTTTCGGTTTTCTGATAGTACAGTTACCATTTATTGCTTCATTTAATCTCGTAAATCACGTTTTTTAATGGGAATAATATTGCACTGTATGATTAAAAGACTCGACTAATGCCGTCATTGTATTTTAATTCAAACCGAGACTTTTACCTTGCAAAAGTTTGTACAATACCACTTAACATTATAACGTATACAGGTCTGAAGTACCATAAACGAAATTAAGCATGCAACCGAAGTCAATACATGCCGCTAAACGGTTTATAATGTCCCTTACCAACACAATAAATCTGAAATCCAGATTTTATGGACCACCGTCCAGGGGAACCGCGACCGCGGGATATTGTGCCGCACCAAACTGCCCTCTTAATCGGTCGAACCGCAGATAAAAAAAGGAGGTGTATATCCTGAAAAGCCGAAATAAAAACTCTCTCTCTCAAGAGAGTCCCGTCCGATTCGCATGACCCGCACGAGGTTCCGTTCTCGGTCTCGGTCTCGGCCTCTCTCTCTCTCGCCAAGTAAACTTTTTATGATTCCCCGCTCTAAATTATCCTTTCGAGATCCTCGCGAGATGCAGTTCAGAAAACAGTAAGACTTCCTTTGGTAAGAAGAAAAAAAAACAGAAGAAACCCGAGAGTGGATTCGAAAACCTCACCAAGCAGCAGCGGCACAGAGAAGATGAACAAGAAAGTCTCATCTCACTTTTATCGCGCATGCGATACCTGTGGTACGAGTCCAGAAGGCGGTAGCGAAGGTGTGTATATATATATATATACACAAGGGAGTGAGAAAAAAGGGTAGAGAAGGCGGCGTTTCGTTTCTTTCGTCGGGCGATTTTTCGTTTGCAACAATTATCGCGGCGGCCGCGCAACTGCTGCGGGAAGGAGGAAGAAAAAGGCGAATCGCCTGCACGGCACGCGAAGGTCCTGTTATCGACGCTGCCACTTCTACTACTGCTGTATACTTGGAGCGCGCGAGTTGAAATTTATATTTCGCGGCAGCGACTGAGAGCAGACTTGTGTTACGAGGAAGATGCTTTATTGGCGTTATCAAGCGCAAGAGGCTGGACGCGGTTTCTTTTCTTGTTGCGGCTCTTGCACCGCCTCCTCTGCTGCCATTTTCTCGTTTTACGTTTAAGGACTTTTTCGGCTTTTCAGAGAAAGTCGTGATGGGGTTTCGATGGTGAATAAGGAAGGAATTGTGAAAGAAATTTGGGATAATTTCCTTGGTAGTGTTGTAAAATGCGGTGCTTTATTTTACTTGCATGGCTAAATTGAACTGAATCGTTTTAATAGGATCATTTGAAATCAGGTTTTATTCGAGTATTCTTTTTCTTAAGTTTGCATCGGATGTCATTTGTTTTCTCTTTCTTTTTTTTCTAAATAAAACAATTACACACACAAATAAACGACTTCCGTACCCTTTTATTGAGTTTCTTTGCAATCGTAACTTTCGAAATCCAGTAAAATCACAAGTCCGTTCTATCTCACGAAATTAAATTTCATTGATCGAAAACAAAAATTAATCCAAAGAAGAGCTTCTTCAGCTCTTAAAACCAGTTTAAGCTCGATCGAAACTTTTCTGTCCTTGACTCTCGCGTTTCTCACCAACAGCGAAATATTACGGTATATACTCACACACTTACCACACACTCGCAGTTCTCTCAAGCCGTTCAAATCGAAATCACACGCTCACATATGAGCGATTACAGCAAACGCGAGAAAGAGAGAGCAAAAAACGCGCGATATATAAAGCGACGAGAAGGTGCCACTGGCCGAGAGAGAATCTTCTCTCCCCTTATTAAGCTCGAACGTCGCCGGTGTGTTTTACCGCGCGGCGACGCTGCACCGCGGCGGCACATTAATATCGACGGCGCGTTAACGAGATCCCACTCCCTAATGACGCGCGAAAAGCAGCCTTTGGCCTTTTTTGCGCGCGCGCAAGTGCTTCTCCGCAGCTCGCGGTGTGTATGTATAAGTGTATATGTAGACGTATAGGACGATCTTTCTCGGCGACGCTGATGGGATTGCAGCCTTTGTCGGTGTGTATAGTCGCGTGTAGAGCGATGGAAATGAGTGTTTCGATTCGATTTGGTGCTTTTAACCTTTTAGCCGTGGGTAACGGGACTAGCCTGGGTAACGACCAATTTTTCATGGGCTTCTTATTCATTTCGTGCTTCGTTTTTGTCGCATTTGTTTTTGGTAGCAGTTATTGCAGTAATGATGGATTTCGTAGAGTTAAATGAGTTGAAACATTGACAAAGACATTACTTAGGGTTTTCAGGATATGCATATTTATTTTGCGGTAGATTAACTTAAATATAGTTCAGGTTTAAAGAATACGTGTTTAATTGAAAATAATAAGGCGCATTCGAAGTAAAAGGAAAAAAAAAGACTTCATTCTCGTGAAAGTTTTAATCCGTGATTCGATATTTCTGCGCTTATTCGTTGAAACATTACTTCTCATCGCCTCAAAGGACGTCAGCTTAATTAATCTTTTCCAAATTTGATTAAGAATCTCGAATGACGTCAGTAGGTGTCTCACAGGAAAATATTAATATGTTACTTCTTAACTTTAAAAGTACAGCTAACCGAGATCGAGTAAGTAAAACTCAAATATTATAGCTCTGCCTCCAAGTCAAAAATGCAAAGATACGAAGCCCAAATTGAATATTTACAAAAGGAAATTTAGATTTTACTTTAACCAAAGTTTTTATTAGCTTTTCGAAAGCGACATTTTAAATTTTCTTGCTCTCAACTCGTATAAGTAAAAAGAAAGCCTTGAAAGTGCATACGAGTGACCTCACACCGCGCATCCGCTCCAAATATCGACCCGTCATATAACGACCGCCCAAAAAAAAAATCCCCCCCAAAAAAATTGAACAAAGCCTCATTTGCGGCACGCGTATCCACGTCATCGCTTTTTCGGCGCATCGATAATGAACACACACACACTACACGCACACACAGAGAGTCGGGTTAACGCTAAATTATGCATCTGTCCCTCTCTGTCAAGTTGATCAGCATGCGTGCATCGGCGATGTCCACCTCCTGTAGCAGACATAGAGACACAGACACACAAGCATAATACTCGCAAACGAGGCGGCGAGTTAACATCGGACGGGCCGATTGAATTCATAATTCAGCGGCGCATTATAACGGCGAGAGGGAGAGAGAGAGAGAGAGGAAGAGAGAGGGAGAGAAAGAGAGAGACCAGTCTTTCTATTGTGGAACTTGTAGCACATGTGCGCGCAAGAGAGAAGGTAGAAAAACGTGTTCTGCCCACGAGTGCAGTGTCCTTTTTTATCGTACGTTTTTTTTTTCTTCCTTTCCGTATAGTCGTCCCTCCCCCCCCCTCTCTCTCTCTCGGGCTGCTCTTTTCCGCGGACTTTGGCGAGCTTGTTCTTGGGAGTACAGTTCGTGTCGAAAGAGATTGTTCTGCACGCTGAAAAGAAGTTGTGTCGATTGTGATTAGAACGAGCGACGCCGGGATTTGTAAACATGCCGGGTATACATTCGTAGAGAGAAGCAGCTGCGTGGAAATGCGTTCCTTTGGGCATGAATAATAGGAGAAATGAATGATGCGGTCTTAGAAAATGGTGTTTCTTTAGAAATTCCATTTGGAATGAGAGCCGATGTAACGTGTTAATCCAAACTGTCACAGAAAATGATTTGTTTAATGAGAATACCGAGTAGATGGAAATTGATGATTTATAATTTTTAATTTCAGTCCACATTCTAGGTTAGGTTAGTTGAAATTGTGTATTGGAAACGTCAAACTTCCACCTTAAAATGCTGTAAAAATACTATCCGTTTACCAAAAAAATATATATAATTTTCAGAAAACAATTCAATTTCTTTCCATTCACATAGTTTGAAAAAAATTGACAGTTTCAATTAAAATTTGAACGTACAAATTCCTCGATTTTCACTATCAGAAACAGTGAACTTTATGAGGCAATCTGTTACCCCCGGCAATTCAAATCTCAATGACCGCGACGCCATTCGTCTTACTTGGCAGCGTCTACTCTAAAAAAAAACAAGGCTGCTTTTGACATTGGCTATACACAGCTAGACGCACTGGTCTCAAGGGAGGCACTACGAGAGAGGCAGTTCGGATTATAAACGCAGGTAGAACGTCGCTCTCGTGCACACATGCGTCATTCGAGAGCGCGTATACGCTGTGGCCGTGCGATGTGCCCCGGCATATACGACGCGTTTTACCTGCATATGGGACTTTTTGCACGCGCTCTCCTCGCGACGTCGGGAAGAGTTCCGCGTATACATATATATGTGCACACGTGTGTGTACGAGGGGATAAGCGAGCGACGCGTGCACCGGACTGTGTACACGTACACACGAGGGTGGGTCTCAACATGAATGTCGAACACGACGGACGTTCTTCGATATAGTTCCAACAAGCGCTTGTGTCCGAGTGGCGGCGTAAAACAATTTTATCATTGTATGTGGATGGAATGGTTTTCTTTGGATTTGATTTATTTTATTTGTGCAATGCAACAGAAGGAGTATTGGAAAAATCGAGGCTAGTTGTGAATGACTATATAGATGAGTACAATGGAGCAGATGTAATACAAGATTTTCAACTTCTTCAGTTTGCGTTTGACTTTAAAAGTGGCCACGTTTTGTTTTGCGCAGACAGCTTCATGTAAACGGACGTAATCATTGCAGTAATAACTTCCTGGATTATCGAACGAGAATATTTGCATGTGTTTCCCGTTAATTAGAGACTTTTCAAGCTATAAATGTTGAACTAAACCGTCAAAATTATACAAAATTCAACCTATTAATAAGAAAATATTGTGTTTTTTTTCATTTGAATACTAAAGAAAATGCTTAAGAAAGTGCAGTACGCGATGACACAGAAATAAAAGATAATGACCTTTCATGACAAATACTAAACAAAATAAATAGCTGTCCTAAATTTGGCTGAAAAATTGTCTTTGCATGTAATTCTGATTTATGATCTTATACGCTGGCAAACACGATTTTGCATACAGTTCATAAGTAGCTAATTAGCTAAAGTGCTTTTAATATAGTTAAATGCGACTAGATTTGAAAAATAAAAATAATACGAGCGTTATTACCCGCACAGGCCGCGCATTATTTAGCACATCCCGTATAGTGCAGAGAATATAATGAACTTTCGTTGCGGCGGTAGCAGTAAAAATAATAACAAGACGCAGCTTTACGATACATTATGACGAAAATTTTTGATTTCCACAATGACTACACTAAAAGAGATTTATGCATCATCTCGAGCGTTAAAAGTCACGTATTATGCTATAACTGTGCTTTCAGGCTAAGAGCCATAACGTTATTCAGACGCATAAAACAAAAGGAAAATGAGTAATGGTTTTGCGGTGTAACACTTTTCTACTTTATAGAAACTAAAAATATGTCCTCGTCGCGCGTTTTATCAGCGCCTTGAATAATTGTTTCTCTCTATAATTTCCTAAATGGAGCTTAAACTATAATACGATGTGATTAAAAATTTTTGATAAATGCCACGTTTCCGGACTGGAATTTGGCTTTCTAGTAGCTCTAGACACACTGTAACTAATATTTGAACAAAGCTATACAAATAGGCTTTAAATTATAATCTTTACTTACACGATGTACATTTGAAACAAGACAACATTTTTTTGAGTAGTTAATGGCTGTCGCAGACTGTATAAGTCGCAAAAGTTTTATTGCACGCAAAAACACACAAAAATCTTTTAAAAATGTTACTTTAGTTGATGCGTTAGTACCTACCTAAATATGGAAAATTTCTAAAGTTATAAATTTGCTTTCTACGAGCAGTGCGTACGTTCTCTTATTATACATTTGCCTTTGAAAATTTTCTACAAAAAAAAAAAAAAAAAACATTAAAAGTTAAGCTTGTTCGGCTCGTAAAGTCTCTTCTTTACCCGGTGTACCGTCATAAATATCATTTTTCTATTAACGCGTAATATTAAAGAATAAAACGCATTTGCAGTCTCGTTTTCGAAAGTTTCAGAGCGTCTATCGCCGCACGAAAAATCAAGCCATCAAAACCGAGACGGACTATAAAAGTTTCAATGGTTGAGTCAAGCTTTAAATAAGCATCCACTGTAGGAATTGAATATCAGGCGGATCGAATAAAGTAGCAAAGCCTGTGAAAACGCACTTCTGCATACATTTGCTGGTGCTAAGAGGTACAGGCATGTAAGCTTGAAAAGGTCGCTCTGCGAGTTTCGCGGCGACTGCAGACAGAGAGAGAGAAAGAGAGAGATAGCAGCGTTGCCAAATCTCTGGCACTTGTCTGGCAAATGCTTTGCGAGTTCCTTCACCTCACTGCATTTTTATCTTAAGTTATGCAAATTGCATGTAAATTGTCACCGATCACCGACTTCGAGTATTCTCGTCATTGCTGAATGTAATCCCGGGAATGATATAATTTTTCTTGCGTGAGAGAAAAGGAGATAACTCCTCGGGCTGTTGAATGAGCTGAAAATTGACGCATGTCTCGAGTAAATTGGCACTTTCATTCTTTAATTATGGACTAAATGTTGCTGCTTTGTGTCTTTGGAATGCAATGGAAAATATTTCATCTCGTCCATTATTGACATTATAGGCTCATTGCATTTTGTATACTGGTAATCGTCAAGTATAGATGTTTGAATAAGAAAAATTTAATTTAATTCAAGTTTTATTTTGAATGGAAAATAATAAAAAAATTACTATTAAATATATTTTTTGCTCAATTCTTCATCAAATTTGGTACACAATTCTTTTTCACGTCTGCCCTACGCCCAATAAACAAGAAGTTATGGCTTATTCATAACACTCGAGGGACGCAAGCCTCAGCCCAGTGCAAGAAGTCATCACGACCAAGTTACAGCTTCGTCGTTAGAATGGAATCGACGGCTTGGCTCGAGACCCTCAGCGGGTCGAGCGCATCGTCCGAAAATACCATCGACTTTTCTCGACTCTCCTGCAGTCCAAGAGACCTAAACTCTCTCTCTCTCTCTCTCTCTCTCTCTCCCTCTCCCTCTCTCTACTGCACTCTTTCGTTGCGATATATATACATCCACGCACGTGGCCGACGTGTACTTGGCATTAACCTCCTCGATACATTGTGCACACCTTCGTCCTCCTGCCCCCGTGTGTGTGCAAAAATAGAAAGCAGCGCGTTACTCTTTCATTCCCTCCCCTCGTTTCGATTTGCCGCTGCTTTGTTTTTTCGCTGTTGTCGCTCGATTGTGTTGCGTGCTCGTCTTTTGTGTACTCGAATAACGAAGCGGTTATGGGGAGAGGGTTGGGTTGTGTGTACACTGGAAATTGCATTGATTCGCATGCGTCAATGGAACGCTTTTTGTCGATTGTGGGTAAAAGGGACGCGTTCAATTAAACGCTTGACTTTACGATAATTGCCGCCTATAACGCGCTAAGCTTTCAGAATCGTTTTTCTCGGGAAAGTTTGAGGAAAACTAATTGTCGTAGAAAGTTCATAGGTAGTGTGCGCGTGCGTCTTTTCTTTTTTTTTATGAGTTTGGCCATTTTATGGAATCGCCTTATAAATTACGAGTTGAGAACTACTGTGCATTACGAGTCTCTAAATTGTTAGCGTTATGCTCGGTGCTGTTAGGAGGTGTGTAAAAGTAATTTTTTAGACATTTTTTAATTTGAATATTCTTTAGCGATGGTCGTGAATCAGTGTCAAATACATTTGAGCTTCCGATAGTTTATGGTTCAGTTATACTTTTGACAAATTAGCTACTTGATGGAACTCCAACGCACGTATACCATGGCTTGAACTTCAGACTTAGTATAACACGCGTAGAAAAAGTAGTTTTCACATGTCCAATGTTTGCTTTTTGCAATATATTTGTCAAGAAGAGGAGAAAACATTTGCTGGTATTTTCCAAGTAAATTAATACGAAGAAAATTAAATGCGTATATAATATATCTTACATTATCTCGTCCGGTACTATCATGTTACAAATTAAAATCGCTGCAGTGAATCTACATGAGAACGAGACTTGAATTAAATCCTTTGTTAATTAAAATAATAACAGGAGATTCTATTTTGTTATTAATTTCACTCCAAGGAACATAAGATGTATTAAGATACAAATTAAAATAAGGTTTTAGTGGTTATCATAAATGAGAATTTTGAGCTGGCATATGATTTCGAAGTATGAAATTAATCCGTGTGTGGCTTTAGAACTCAAGCCTGAATGATGTTTAAAAAAGATGAATTTAATTGCCAAAAATAATTTATGCAACTATCATTTTAATAAGCAATTCTAGGAAAATGGACAAGGATTAAACATAAGCATTATAAAATAACGATAAATATAAATATTTTACTGTTACCGTTTTATGTAGCAAGTTACAGAAACATGGAAGAATCGTTTTATCCATGTAATACTTATTAATAAGCGAACTTTTACCTGAGTCCATTTTTTTAAATTACCTATTACAGTTTCTTATCGACATCAATTGCAAGTTACGTAGTATTTTTTTAAAAGGTTACACTGGCGCTTACAATTAGTCATATCTTTCTTGCCTTATAAATCGATTTTGACCTCGATTTTATAAAAAAAATTCTGGAATAAACAAAGAAATAGCTTAATATTCAGAGAAAAAAATAATTTTAATTTACTTAGTATTCAATCATTGACTTCATTAAGCGCTGCGTTAATAAAACAAATTCAATGAACTAATATAAATATTTAATGAACACTCTCTCGCAAACGTATCTTTTTAAACAAATATTTGTATTCTTCGAGTAAATGTTTGTCCAACTCGAACAAAGCATGTATATATACATCTGCTCCAGATAAATACTTTATAAGAGAACTCAATCCAACGTCTGACAAGAATATCCAACATCATAAAGTATAAATTAACAAGGGACCAATTCTCTGGTCATTGTCCTTTACCCGCACAATGCGTGCAACTATACAACGAAAATTCTTCCACGTGCCCATCAAAGTCACGCAACCTTTCAGGCCGCATTACCTCGAAACAGTAAATCAAAAAGTCCAAAAAAAAAAGAGAGTCGTGGAGAAGCAGAAAGCCAGAGAGGAAAAAAAAGAGAAAAAGAAACGGGTTAGCATTTCCCGTTCCTCGTCCGCGTCTAGTCCATTCCGCGGCCAGACGAACTGCTGCGCGCGATTGCATCGCGATAACTATAACCCCGACGCATTCTCTCTCTCTCTCTCTCGCGCGATAATATCACCGTCGCTCCCTCTCACTCGAGGCATACACGCCCTGCATAATAATAAACAGCGATAATCACCTTCTCTCCAAAACGAGATAGCTATAGGAACAACATCGCGCTTTTTCACCCTCGCCGACGCTGGATCTCGGGCACGGAGGATGACTTTCGTTTGGGTCGCGCGAGCGAAAGGCATTTCCGGAATTTCGTCTCGCCTTCGCGTAATAACGGAAATTCTCCAGCGCGAGGCGAGGGAGGGCACGGCAAAAGAAGGTGCGCGGGATCAACGTTGCGTGAGCATATCGGCTTATTGCGTGATTCCTATATACCAACGCACCGAACAGAAAAAAAGGGTATAGGTAAAAAAAGAAGGTCGTGTAACGCTGGTCTGTCTCTGTGTTTGACTATCGACTGCGATCCTTTGAGGTTATGTTGTCATGCCTACAGCAGTAGCTGTGGAGGCAGCGGCGGCGGCGTTGCGCGCACTGTCACAGTTTTGCGAACCCATGCACACATATGTATATACACACATGTCGCAGCGGTGTATCATATCCTGAGAATTTGACGCCCGATGACAAAGTGTCTGCGTGCGGTATAGATCAGCCTTGCCTGTACATGAGCGATATATACAGAGGGAGAGAGAGAGAGAGAGAGAGAGAAAGAGATATAGACGTGAGAGGACGGCGCGCCATTGTGAAAGGCGAAAGTGTACGGCGGTGGCAGTCGAGCTGCGCGAGGTTAGAAAAGTCCGTAAAAGGCGTGTGTGCATTAAAAGCTATCGCGCGAGTGCGAGCACGACAGCGGGAATTCACCGATGCATTATGACGACGACGACGACGACGACAACGACAACGATGATGATGATGATGATGATGATGTTGATGACTGACTGACCTTATTCTTTTCGTGTGCTCCTCTGGGCTGGACCACATTTTTTCCTTCTAGTTTAGTCTGTGCGCTGTAAGTTTGTAAAATCGAAACTCTCTCTCACCCTATCTCTCTCTCTCTCTACTGCTCTCTCTCTCTCTCTCTCTCTCTCTCTCTCTCTTTCCCTCCCTGTGTTTTTCTTCTCGCAAAATCAAAATAAAAAAATCATTTACAACTGTTAATTTTCACGATTCCGATGTGCAGAGTCGAACGAGATTTTATAAAACGGTCAGGGTGCGATGGCCAAGTTATGGCACACACGCGCGCGCACACGCACACACACACGCACACACTCAGCGTAGAGGAGCCGCGCGTGTACAAGGAAACCGAAAATAAAGGAAGAATATGATAAAACGGAACGAACTTCGCGCCGCTGCGGTTCTCCTCTCTCCTCGTTCTTCTCTTCGGCCCTGTATCCTCCTTCGCTCGATTCAACTCTGGACTCGCGTTATACCTGTTATACAGACAAGCGAGCCTCGAGACAAAGGAGATAAATATGTATGTGTGTGTGTGTGTGTGTGTGTGTGTGTGTGTGTGTGTAAGAGGGGAAAAACAGTGAGAGAGAGAGAGAGAGAGAGGTGTGCACGCGATTGCGCGTAAGTTATGTATAGCAAGATGCACAGGGCGTGCGCTCACATGGACCCTCGGAATATGAACTGGAGAACGCGGCGCGCACAGAGAGCAAAAGACGGAGACGACGACGATGACGACTATACCGGCCGGCGACTTTTCCTCTCTGTGGGCCTCTCTCGAGCGCGCGCAACTCGCCGCCCGCGACACGCACACGCACCGGGAGATGTGTTTCTCTCGCTCTTATATTAGTGTAGGTGTGTGTCTGCTCGACGCCGCCGCCATATATATATATACACATATACACGAGTGCAGTGCGACTAAGGATATACATATATATATGTATATATAGATATGTGCGTTGTGCTCTGTGTGGCGTATCGTTCGGCGATCGCGTTGTCTGTCGGCAATGCAGGAAATGGCCGAAAAAAAAACGCGCGCCTTGCGAAGAGGGCCGATCTTTGCAGGTTCGCCGTGGCCTTTTAAAGTTCGGAATAGCGCTTGGAGAAGGTGGATTGGGCCGTGATTCTGTCGTAGGTGGTGAAGATTTGGCGAGAACAGAATTTCGAAAGTTGCGCTCTACGAATGATAATGTAGATTTTGAGGACGAACGATTTACTTTCGCTCGGTGGTGCAACATGATTTTTCAGTTGTAGCATTTGACATTCGCACAGTTCCTGTATATGAGATGATTGACGTTTTAAAGCAAATGATCGATTTTCTTTAAAGTACCTATACCTAAAATAGAATAACTACTACTCGTGTAAAATGACTCAATCGAAATAAGTAGAAATACCGTTGATTCATGATTTGAAAATAGAAAATGAATATAGTTGAATAGATCATATCGTTGTAACAATTAACATCTATATTCTCTGTAAGCTTATAGATGAAGTCACGAGTGTCATCTAGGACACACAGTTTTCGAAGTCTCGTTACACTTTTTTTTTCTTGCTTACTATATATACTCGAGATCTCGATTTTGTGCGCGCGAACCGAATAAAAATACGGCACGAGGCTTTTCCCATACTATCTGGGCGCCGTAATCCTCAAAGGTAAAGGAAAATCCCGCACCAAAAGAAGTTTTATCCATTAAAGTGAGTTTCATCACTTGGATTCGCAGCTAAAATAAACCATTATAGATAAAAGAGCGTGTGTTCGCGGTATAGCCAGTTTATCAAACTTATCAAACTTATAAAACAGAGCTAATGACGCTTTCAACATCCGAGTGTATATAACAACCGCAAATTGACGAAGTCCCGTGTGCACCAGGATAACTCAGAAGAGATAAAGTGAAAGCTCTCTATGACACATTGTTCGAGTACACGCAAATCCGGCCAACAATAAAAACCGCGTCTCGCTTACATATATATATATATTGTATGCTTTATTGGAGCTCGCGAACCCGCCAAAGGTGGAAGACGACGAGTGTGCAGCTTTAGAGCTGACCTTGAATTACAATTTAACGAGCAGCGAGATTTGCTCTTATCCCCATTTCTCTCTCTCTCTCTCTCTCTCTCTCTCTCTCTCTCTCTCTCTCTCTCTCTCTCTCTCCCTGATGTGTCTGTAGTGACTCCTTTTGCCTTTGTTTTTTCTTTTTTCTTATCCTGTGCTCGTTCAACAGCTGTTTCGACAAACGGAAAACAGCGGGGCGCCGCGGAACCTGCTGCTGCTGTCACTGCCGCTATGCGAGCACCTCCTTTCTACTTTACTCCCTCTGCCCTCCCAGTGTGTCTATTATTTTTCGATTTTTCTTTTTTGCCACCGCTACGTCTATACGCGTCGATCTATAGTCGCGAGACCTTGGACTTTTTAAATGGTGACTGTGCTCTGCTTTTGACTTTATAGCGCTCGAAAAGCGATGAGCTAGTTCCAGTTTGGATTTCGAGAAAAGTCTTCAGCAGCTTAGAGATCTCTAGGAATTTAATATCGAGACATGCTTTGTTTTGGTTTAACTGATTCTCTTGATCTTTTAATACTGGCAATTTTAATTATGTTGACTTTTTTCTTTTATCAACAATGTCAACGAAATGGTATCTCTATGCTTGCATTCGTATTATCACTGCAGTCATCGTTATTATGCTCATCATCGAGTGGTCTTTAATTAAACTGATTCATGTGTATCGCAGATAAACAAACAAAATAAATAATGACTGCAACATTATCTTCGACGATAACAATTTCAAATGTTTATTATACAGTTCTAGTGATAAAAATAAGCTGGATTATCCGTACCACAAAATACGACCAATATATATACAATATTATTCCACTTATTTATTTATCGATGCACGTATACTTCCGATGGATCGGCTGAATTACCTATTCCGCGAACATCTGACGGACAACGGAATCGCCTTTTGCGCATCGATCGGGGCATCAGTCAACATTTTACCGCATAACAGTTGAAATTTCTCGCAAAAGGACCGTACGCCATCCTATCCTCGTCATAGAGAGGTACTCGTATACATGCATATCCGCTTCAACCGCTTCTTCTTCATCCTCCTCGATCTCGGTGTTATCGCTCGCGATTCCCGGCCTAATCCCTATAAGTACGCGACGCAATCCTAATGAGCTTCCATTTTGCGCATTAGCGTTAATTGCCCGCGTATCTTGCGTAACGGTCGGACCGCTCATTAAAGCCGCCACGGACGATCAATCGGCTGAGGGCGACGACGACGACGCTTTTGCATGCGTATCCTCTCTCTCTCTCTCTCTTGGAATAGAGAGGAAAAAAAGGGACAGCTGAAGGAGGGACGTTCTTGCACCGATTGCCGAGAGTGCGCGGTAA
The DNA here is from genome assembly GCA_900490025.1 of Megastigmus dorsalis. Taxonomy (NCBI): domain Eukaryota; kingdom Metazoa; phylum Arthropoda; class Insecta; order Hymenoptera; family Megastigmidae; genus Megastigmus; species Megastigmus dorsalis. The sequence goes on along the minus strand of UELU01145116.1, from coordinate 106,266 downwards.
ACCGCCGCCGTTGCCGCCATCGGCTTCTTTGGCCGCGGATCGCGACATGGACCGGAAGGTGTAACGTTACGCCGTCGTCGCTCAATGCCTCTATCTCTCTCATTCTCTCATTCAGGATTTATTATCGGAGTTTTGTGCGGCATGATGCTCTTTTTGCTCGAGACTCACCGAGATTTTCATTCGGATGCTATTTCCAGGCTTCAGCTGCGGATAATGTTGGATGAAATATTATGTGCTTTTTGAATAGATCGAGCGGTAATTATCGGGATATTATTGCTGTTTTACTCGTTAAACTGTAGAAGAGTACAGACGATAAATTATTAGGCAAACAGAATAATTAATTATTAGTTAGAAATGTAATCTTTTGTATTCGAGAACAGCGAACAATTATTCTTTGATTAAAATTATTCCAATCTACAGTAAAATGAATGGCTCCCAAAATTAAAATAAAAAAAAAACATTATTGCTGCACTAAACGCATTCAATGAGAAAAAGTACAATCGTAAAACTTTTTAAATAGACTCAACCGCAGAATATAAATGTGATGAATGTTGTCTAGAAAAGTGAATATATATAATACAATTAAAAGAGTTGAAACTAAATTTTTCAAATTAGCCGCAGTGCCTCTATCTGTCAGGATTCCATTGAACCGTGTGCAACAAAGCGCGAGAGCTGGTAAAGTCGCTTTCTACTCCCTCTGGAATCGAGTGCGAATTTCCAGCTGTTAGTAAGTGAATCGGCCAACGAATCGATACCCTCACTGAATAATTTACCATCTGCAATATATTATTAAATCAATTACAGTTTAATAATTCAAATATATTTCGCTACGGTTTTTAACTGCTACTGCTAATAAAAAGAACACGTATTATGCTTTGTTTTTCATTGACTAAAATGATTTTTGTCCTTTTTTTTTCTAAAAAAAATATATGGTACACTCTATATATTCTCTTGAGTGAATAACCACTCTAAAGTTTTAATGAACTGACTTTAGTGTGCATATTTACTCTAATATAAACAATTATTTACTACCTTAGAGTCATTATCCATTTTAAATTAGATGCAATGCAGCGTTAAGTGGTTATTTATTCTTAAATATTTTGCGTGTGATAAAGAAACACTTGTTTTTGTGAAGAAATTAATTATTCACAATATCCATTAAAATTCCATTCTATATACAAGTAAGATTTAAAGCTTCAGATAGTAAACGAACGAAATATTAAAATAATTATGAATTTAGTTTATTAAGACATTATTTAACGCATCTATTTTCCAAAAATACTTAGACTTAATAGCCCCTCATTTTTTTATTTATAAGTATATACTTGCATAGTTACTAAACAAAATTTAATTATATAATTACGAATTGTATCCTTATTTTATTATAAAATTTAATTTTAGAACAACTTTATCAGCTTAATAAATTAGCTCTATCATATTAATGTACAATCTGCCTTTTACTTTTCAAATTTATGAATGGTCACAACCTCTTAAGCCGAACTACTTAGTCCAGAACAGATGTTTTTTTTATCACTTTTTAGATATTGCAAAAAAATGATAACCAACCCATTCTCGTGACTAAGCGTCCAAAGAAAATTATTCGTGACTAAACCCTAGCAAAAACATTATACGTGCAACAAAGTTCAATAAATGCGTAAAAAAAGCGTTAGTAACCTCTTACTCTAAAATTACGCAAATTACGTAACCAAAAAGATAATATATGCAGCATGTAATATTTCTCCCCCTTCAAAGACCGCAAACTAGCCTTCGGAAAAATCAGATTTCTCGCTACTGTCGCGCCCATGCGTCGGACGCAAGCCACACGAACCACCTCACGACGCACACAAACGCGCGCGTGCACACTTGGCGTACAGAAAACCGTCGCTATAGCCAATTACAATAATGACAGACTCGAAGCGAGAGAGAGAGAGAGAGGGAGAGAGAGAGACGGCAAGCGGACCCGTTTTTTATATGTATCTACTAAAGCCCCCAGGAATAAAAGGGAAAATACTAAAAAAGAGCGAAGCAGGGAAAAGAGAGTCAGACAGATAGAACTCGAGGGCGAGACGGCGATGAGTCACGATTCCAAGCATTTTACCCACACACGCGTGTATGCATACGCACACAGCCCCACACAGCCACACACACACACGCACACACAGCTATTCGGGCGAGCACCTGCGCCTGCGAAAAGGTCCGAGGATCGACGGACTCGAGTATATCCTCGACCACATGTCGTCCGCTGTTGCTGTCCGCGCGCGGCCGTCGTCTAGAGCCGCAAAGTCCGCGCGTAATTGTACGCGGACACGCGACACACACAGGCGTAAACTCTTGTATGCTAGCGCGATGCCCCGGGAGAGGTTCTTTATCCCTTCGATCATATACACACACACACATATAAATATATATATATCTGTAAATGCGTGTGTGCAGAAAGAACAAAAGAAAGGACTCGATGTGTATATGCGACTGGACGACGATGTAGGGGAGTTATACATATGCACCACATCGATTGTTATTATTCTTTGTCGAGCGTATACTTGGAGGAGCGTTGCACGATTATTTTTTATGTGCGTTTGTTCTTTCGGGCCTTGCGTCGCTTAGAGCTCTTTCTCTCTCTCTCTCTCAGTTATGAATATTGAATTGTTATTCAGCATTTTTAAAACCGGAGCTCCGTGTGCAGCTTATTCACCTGAGTTGCCAGTTGCAGTTCTTATTGTTTACAAAATATTCTTTGCTGCCGAACGGTGGGTCTCAATTTTATTGATATTTTGAAATCATTCTTTTAATCTTTCTCATTTCAGAGAAAGGCGAGACTCGGCTTAAGATATTTTAAATGAAATAAGGAATTAAGTTATTTAACTCTGTGTACGGACATCAGGCGAATTAATCACATTTTATAATGCGTGTTATGAATTAGTCGAAACAAAAATGAAAATATATCAACAATCTGAATTGCTTTCCGTCACGTTTCTAAAATTACATTTTTCATATAATTTATCAAAAACTTATTCATTGACAAACAATTTTTAATCGCAAGCATTTATCACGGATAAAACCAATCTTTACTGTATTAAATTAAAGATTTGTACCTCTTAAGTCATAAGTAAAGCATGTCACATACACAAGCTCGTTCGATACTACTTTACTAAACAGTCCTGTCGTTGTCTTTTATCGTTCACGACGAGTGAACGCTTAAGCAGCTTTCTTAAGCTGTACAGCAATCTGGCGTAAGAAAGAATAGAATTATTATTTTATAAATTTAAAACTTTCAAATCCTGACTTTGCTCCGAATATAAATAGCACTCGAACAAAAGTAACGACAAAAGAATTCGGAGCTGCATTAAACTAAAATATGCTGACGACTCCTGCAATGAGAATGAGTAATAAAAGATGCAGTCGAGATGCCATTAGTGGTACTCGATGACAGGAGGAGAAAACGAGAATAACAAGAAGAGGCAAGGACAATAAAGATTGAGATTAGTCAGGTAGTCGATCCCCTGAACAAGAAACAATAGATAATATCCCAAAGAAGTTGTTAAATGTCTGCAGTCCGTAGGCACAGGTAGGTAATAGCTATATGTATATATCGGCAGGCGTCGCCGGGACTCGTCGGACGACGAGCCACTTCCTTCCGCAATGTCGCGAATTCCGAGGTCAATGGCTCTCTCTGTCTCTCTCGATCGCTCGCTCGGGCAATTTACTGCCGGATTCAGTTTGGCATGCATTTTCTAGCTTCACGTGTTTCTATAGATTTACATTACAACAATTCTTCCTGTACGACAATTTGTTGAATCTTCGTTTCTCTTTTTAATATCACTGCTTCTGTTTTATACCTTCCTTTCGATGCTTTTTCAGCTTTTCAATGCTGTAACTTTTACGTCTATAAAATAGCTTTCTAATGACAGTTCATAAAGATAAACGGAATGGCAATAAAATGTAATCGGTGCGAATGCAGTTGTCCTACGTTCACTAGCACTTATGTTGTTCTTATACCCAACAAAGTTAATTATAAAAATTTATATTTTTTATCTTAGCGTGGAATACTTTTTTCTACGTAAAACAAGAAGACACGTTAATTAACGTTATCTAACGATAAAATAAACGTTTCGAAACGTCACAAAATTTCCGATCAATGTCAAACCTACGCTATGTAGAAATGTATCTCATTTATTTATGCAAACTCGCATGCAAAAGCATCCAAGAGCATTCGTTGGAATAAGTTTAAGAAAAAAGTGCGCTTCTAAAATTAGAAATACCGGGCGAATTTAGCACGAAACAATTCAAAACAAAAGTGTCACACACAAAGGACTGGTAGTCGTGTGCTTCGAAATACCCAACCTGTTAGATACACATTGCTTAGAACAAAAAGCCGCTTTTCTGGAGTGCCTTCAATTCTAAATTAAAACTGTACCGAGATATCCTTGTTCACTGCAGTCTCGGAAAGATAAGATTACTTCGCCGGGAGTCATCGGCTCGAGTCTACAAAAATACCCGATAAAAATAAAAATGCAAATGAAAGAATCATTTTCATTCTGACATTGGTGCAAAAAAGTGCGAAATGGACTCTCCATCGGCTCTTTCTCTCTTGCGGAAAGGGAGGTTAGATACATCTGGTTGTATCCGGTTCAAACCGACGGTGTACACGTACGGGCGCGCGCAAACACACCTAAACAGCACCAGCAACAGCAGCAGCAGTAGTAGCGTAGCAGCAGCAACAGCAGCAGCGATCGACGGTCCCAGAGAGTAAGAGAGACGGAATGCCGCAGATGGGATGCACACCTTTTTCCCTCTCCTTTTGCACCCGCACGTCTTTCTCTCTCGCTCGCTCACCTATTATTTCCCTCTAGCTTTCTCTTTCGCTCATCTCTTATGCCATCCCACAGCAGCGCACACACATATACACATTATTCGCATTTTTGCCAAGGACAAATTTGAAATTCTTCAACCCTCATCGTATCAGAAACAACTTTTTTTCTTCGACACCCAGGTGCAACTGCCAAAAAAAGTCAGTACAGGAAGAAATTTTCCTCTGCAATGGTTGGTGACCAAGCTTTTGCAAAGGGACACCGACTTGTCTGCAGCTACCGGGCGCAAAAAAGCTGTTACTAAGCATCGTACTCGCATTATTAAACTAATTCAAAATCCTTTACGCTGCTTATCCTTGCTAACCTCCGGGCTTATAGCGTCGAGGGTTGGAAAAAAGCTGGATGGACAGATCAAAGTTATCGTTTGACAAAAAGGGGGAGGGGGTGGCGAGAGAGCTTTAATCTCGTCTATAGTACCGGAAAAAGACAGATGCGCGATATCAGATATTGTTTATTCGCGAATATAATTCTGATGGTTGTGTACTCACTTGCTGGAATTGCGGCCTTCTCCCATGCCCGAGAATGTTCCGGTGGACGTCATCCTGATGCGAGTTTACAAGCTTATCCTTTTTCCTTCCTTTGAAAAAAACCCTGGTAATCTATCGGTGTGCGAGACGGTGGGCGAATGAAACGCTGTACGCGGGCTGCTCAGTGTGCGAGAGCGCGATGATTTTGCGGGCGAAAACGCGGCGCGACGATGAGAGAATGAGCAGTGTATATCGAGTGCGTGCGCACGAGAGAGAGGGAGAGAGACGGAGATGAAAAAAACCGGCCTCCTTTGTGTGTACATAAGGCGAGAGAGTGAGAGAGCGCGAGAGAGAGGGCCGCAGGGAAACAGCCGCCGCACGTATAATACAGGGGTGGGAGAATATCGCTTGGCGCGCGCGCATATAACTGCTCTCTCTCTCTCTCCCTCTTTCTTTCGCTTCAGAGAATCATCAGTTGTTCCTTCTCGCTCGCACTCGCTGCTGCCTTCGAGGTTCGTGGCGGCTCGGTTCGATTTTTCGGGATGACGGTCAAGTACGGTATAGGTACGACATTATTGACGTATTTTGAGATTTTGAGTAAATTGAGTTTCGAAAATTAAAATACCAAAATAGGATGTTTTTCTACACGTTATTTACTTATTAACAAGCTGATTTTTGTTACTAAAATGTCGTAAACTCTTACATATTTATTAAATTAATTTTTTTTTTGTTATATAAAGCCTTTCTTATATTTAAATTACAGTACCCATATTTAATTAAAAAAAAAAAATTTTATAATGATAACGGACTGGTTGAACGAGTTAACTAGAATAAATCTAAAATTTAAGTTTGATATTTTGCAAGAATTCTTTATTTCAAAATGCTCATTCAAAGTTTAAAAATTGAGTAAAGTATCAATTAATGAGAATCACTCATTTCATTAGGTTCTTGTAAAGAAATATTTTACAACAGAGAATGTATAACAGAATATTCCAAGTAGGTATTACCTATTATCTACAGAGAATTGAACAATTACTGGGAAAATTATTTTTTACTTTTTTTTTATGTTATACATTCTTGAGATTTAGTAAAATAAAAAATTTATAAAGTACCGATGTTATATAAAAAAGGTTTTGATCACATTTTCCAATGCTTATATCTTTCTAAATTTTCATATTAAGATGTTCAAAATACGGTCCCTATATATTTTTGTAGAATAGCATGTAAAAAATGAACTTTTAGAAGGCCGTGCTGAACTCGACGATCACTGAATGTTACAAAAACATAAGCATAAAAAATCTATGTTTTTATGCCTATTGGACATTTTTTGTTTAAAAAACAAGTATTCAATTTCAAAAGGAAAAAAGATCCGTTCTCTAATAATGTTTAATAAAACGAATGTGCGTATTTTTAAATTTAGTATATTGATGTAAAATATTGTTGGAAGTATTGCATTACGCTCTTTGCCGTGATATTTCATGAAAGTTGTGGTAACTTGCTCTCATGATTATTTATTTATTTCTGTACTCGAACTGCCGAGGGTTTCCATTATTAATTGCAATTCTTTCCAACGTAGAATTATTCTGAGCATAACCTTTCGTTACTGACCATAAGAGTTTCTCTTTTACTGAATAGATATTTAGGTAATTATGGTGAATCTGATAATAAAAATAAAATATAAAATTAAATTTTTAAATACGGATAGTATTTAATAATATTATTCGAAAATATTGTAAAATTATTATTGGTTGATTCATATATCGTAAGTTCTTTTAAATGTCTGCGTAATTTTCTAAAATATAAATTATTTTATGTTAAACAAAGATGATCAAGAGGACACAAATTGAATAAAGGTGAGATGTAAGCATGAATGGGAAACATAAAAATGCAGACTCAAATGATTACTAAAAAATCGTACATACATATTTTAACTAATTGCAAACATTCTGCAAATACTTATGGTAATTACTATAGTAAGATAGATAGTATTGGGTAATTTATTTGACTAGAATTTAAAAAGAAAGTGCAATGTGAGAAGTGTGTGCAATAGAAAATTTTAAATAACTGGTTTAGTAGTATATTCAATTTATTAATTGATTTTCGAGGAAGAAAGTACTCTATTCTTATTTAAACATTATAAATAATAGTAGGAAAACTAAATGATTTTTTATGCAATTTATTCTGTAAGAACACAAAATACAGAATGCATAAAGTATTTGGAGGAACCTTTATTTTTTTTTTATACTAATAATTGTTCCCTCCACATAAATTAAATTAAGATCATTTCATCTGAATAATACAATTTTGTATTTTAGTCATACGCAATTAAAAAATTGATTTTAATGGATAGTTGTACAGGAAAGTAATATATGTATACTAATATCCTTCTTGGTGTAGAGTCGTTTAAAGAAAACACTAACGAATTTACAACACTCAAGAAAATACGGTCGCAAGTATATACAATTTACACCTGAAGGATAAATACATCGGTAATTTGCTAATATTTAATTTGATGATAAATGATAGAAAAGCAACGGAATATACACGTTTAGTGAAAAAACGTTTGTATTGAAAGAAAATAGACTTTAACATCATTAAGTTTCTTGATTCCTTACAATATATTATCTATATTACAATCTTTCACTCATACAAACCGTTAGAAAGAAAAGAGATTTAATTCTACTAAAGATTCAATGACACTACGTACAAATCTTTTGAAGTTCCGAGCTAATTTTATTTTTGCGAATTTAAAGACGGATATCCTTCTTATTACTCATTTGTTTATATCGCGGTACAAGAATTAGGAATACAGATTTTACAAAAGTGACTAACAGATCGCATAACTATAAATTATATTTTTATATGCGCTGTAAGACTCTTTTATAAAACAACTAATTCTAATAATTTACATTATAAATAAAAAATCTCGACGATCAATATAAATCGTCTTTTCACCTTTCTTTCAAACCATTCTGCTATACATGCAAAGCGTTAATTCAATGTATCATTTCGGTTATGTAATTAATATATGTTTTGCAAATATTGAAACGTAGAAACACTAACGCTTCAAAAATTATTTTTCTACGCATACACGTATCTTTTTTTATAACAAACCATCTAGAATATGTGTATGGGAACACACATACCTAGAATATGTGTACATTGCACACTGCGAATTTTTTTATTTAATCTGATAAAACACTTAAATTTTATAAGTGAACAAATTAGTATGGAGAAAGCGCTTATTAAACAAATGTATTATAAAAAATGATAAACCCAAATAATAATTTTATGTACCTTAAAGATCTCATATATTTTTTTTACTTTGGATGTATTAATACTTATGTTTGCACCTTTGCTCTAAGTCTTTTATATACAGTTATGCACAAGCTACAGAAGTTAGCACGTCGTAGTCTTATTTTTATTTAATATTCTACAACAGAAAACTGCTTGTATTCTACTAAAATAGTCCTGAAAGCAATGTCGAATAGGAAAATTCACAGTGTGCAAGGCATCGCGCAAAGTCCTAGAATATCTTCTTCTATTACATTAACAGATGGACCGTTCCTGTCACGTTAAAAATTCGAGACAAGTGTTCGTCGACCTTCCAGTTTCTCTATCTGCATTGATTGATCATCCAATTGGAAGACGGCGATGGTGACTAACTGGTTGGCGGAGGTGGCGGTGGTGGCTGCGCAAGCAGCGTTGGGAGGCTCGTGAGGTCGATACCTGGAGGTGCAGGCGCAGGTGCAGGTTGTTGAGGTGGTGGAGGCACAGGAGCAGCTGGCGGCCAAGCCATCTGTTGTTGAGGTGGTCCCCAACCTGGTGGACCTTGAGGGTAGCCAGGAGGTGGCGCTGTGCCCGGTGGAGGAGGTCGCATCGGTGGCGGTCCCTGTTGATTTGGTTGCTGCTGCTGAGACTGTTGTGGTGGAGGTTGCTGTGGTTGCTGTTGCCAGGGTGGAATGCCCATTGCTGGGGGTGGCGGTGGTGGCATTTGCGACGGCGGCGGCGGCATTTGACCTTTTAAAGGATAGACAATGATCATTATATTATTGTTGATAACTTTTTATTAACGTATGTAAATAAAAAATGTATTTTTACAAACCTGGTGGTGGCGGTTGATTACCTCCAGGTGCCATCCAAGGCATTAGAGGAGGTATCGCAGGTGGTGGTTGACCACCAGCTCCTGGAGGTGGTGGAGGTGGTTGCATAACACCTGGCGGAGGTGGCATGCTCACTGGTGGCTGGCCCCACTGCATATTCATGTTGTTCATATTATTCATATTATTCATGTTATTCATGTTGTTCATGTTGTTCATGTTATTCATGTTATTCATGTTATTCATCTGGTTCATGTTGTTCATCTGGTTCATGTTGTTCATCTGATTCATGTTGTTCATTTGATTCATTTGGTTCATTTGGTTCATTTGGTTCATGTTGTTCATGCCATTCATATTGTTCATATCCGGTTGCGACCATGGTGGTGGAGCCATTCCAGGAGGTGGAGGCATCATAGGTGGTGGGCCAGGAGGCATCATGTTAGGAGGTGGATGTGCTGGAGCTGCCATCAATGCACGTGGTTGCTGCTGTCTACTACTTATAAATTTCGGATTAATTAGAATTTACACTAACAATAATCAAATGATTAGCATATTCGCCTTGGTATGGTCTTGGCATTCGCCTTATGGAAATTTAACATTAGCTTTGGCGCCACTGTTACTCCTACCAAGGCGAATTGTATCAATAACAGTTGAATCAATAACGTACCTATCAAAAAGTCCAGGATAGTTCTGAGTTGTTGAGGTGGTAGTACGATTGTGATTATTGCTTTTAGAACGGTCAGGTGGTGGACCCTCTCCCAACTCAGCCATAAGCGACATGTACTCTTCGTCAATCTTGGCCTTGTCTCCAGCTGAATTCATTCCAGCAGCAGCTGGACCACCCATACCTGGTCGCTTGGATCGACAATCTCGGGCTATATGACCTGCACCACCGCAACTCGAACACACAATGTTATTTGTAACGTTTGGTTTATCTGGACATAACCAGGACTTGTGGTCACTAGCACCACAGTTCGTGCACCGAGGACCATCATTTTCACGCAGAGTACCGTTAAGTAGCGCGAGCTCACGTAGTTGATTGCGACGAAGATCATTTTGACCTTCTGGTACTTCAACTCCCTGTCTGATGATCTCATGAATCTGAAAATATTAACATAAAATTATTTATCAGTGGATTGAAATTAAGTTACGCTTTTTTTTATTTCTTTTTATAATATACTAACCCTTTCAACAGCCTTTTTTACTGCTTCAAGGTTATTGGCAGTAATGTAAGCATGTAGAGGTTCATCTTCACCAGGCAATGGTTGACCATCTTTTCGACCAACTTTGCCTTCTTTAACACTGCCTTTACCCCGAATTATAATCTTTGCGCCAGTCTCTTTTTCCATAGCTGTGAGATGATTAAAAAGTTAAATAAATTGACTATACTAAATTTCCATACATTTCTATAAATTTTTATACATACATTTTAAAGTGTTACCACGTGGTCCAATAAGTAGACCTACGAAATTAATGTCAGGATGCTCTTCCTGAGGAATCATGACCTTATCATGCACCCTGATAATTGGAGGCCTGAAAATTTACAAAGAAAAATAAAATAACTGAAATCTATAATCTATCTCGATAAGATTTATATATTTTAGATGTATAAATGTCTTACTTGTAATCTGGTGGTGGCTTGAATTCGGGATTGATTTTTAAGATTTTTTGTATAAGATTGTGCCGCTCTTCTTCCAATTTTCTTCTAGTACGATATTCTCTTGTATTCAACCGTTTGCCATCACTACTGTAAATTGGTTCTGGGGATGGAGATCTGGAAAAAAAAATTAACATAGTGTTCCAGATATTGTTAGGTAAAAGATGTTACTTGTGTACAAGCATCCTGATTCTAGTTTTTTTAAAGTCAAAAGTATTATTTGCTAATTTTACTTCAATCTTAATTATTTTTGGTTACTTTCAATTTTTCACTGCGATTAAAAAAAATAGTTTTATTATTAATTCAAGTACTTTTAATGAAATTTCTGAAGAAACAAATTTTTCTTTATTCTGGATTGAAAAGTTTAGTTTTGAGCATTAAGTAGATTATGATTTCTATCTTAGCCCTTATAGAAATATAAAAATAGTCCTAAGTCTCTGACAGCATAAAGAAGCTTAACAGAGATTATGTTGTTGTTTATTAATAGTTGGTAACCAGTGAAGTCTGCAATGTTTGTGCAGAAATGTTGCTCAGCTGCTAAGGTGCCAAGAGAAAGTAAATCCTGTGATTATTGAGAAAAATTAAGTCTTTTAATTAGTGTCAGCTGATTTCTCGTATTTGTGCAATGCAATGCTAAACTAAACAAAAAATAATTATTATAACCTATTGGAATAATAAAATCTTTTTATTAATCGTAATTAAAGATTCATAAATTATAGTTGAACCTGAAAGTAACGTTAGCTTGAGCAGTTATGTAACAGAAGATTTTGTTAGAAATTAGTTATTTTCCTGTAATATTGACCCGATCAAAGTTTCCGTTAGTAAAGCCTACTTATGATTATAATTTTTTACATAAATTTGTAAAAAGTAGCTGAAAGAAGTTATTGATTTGTTCATGATTAAAATTTTATCAAATCATTATATCTATTATTAACATAAACAAAATGTAATATAAATCTTCTTAATATTAGCTATTGTGTTTTTATTTACTTCACATATATCCTCAATAAAAAGTACTAGAATCTATAAAATCTAGCAAGTCAAACAATGCCAATAAATCCAAAAGACTTGCAATAAAGTAATAGATTAGGGGATATTTGATCTAAATCTTAAGTGATCTGCATTCATCTACCTGGGTACATTAAAGGTTATAAACGATAATTAGTTTTAAAAATCTAAATTTTTAAGATAGCTTTCATATAATTTTTATAACTTTTAACAAATATAAAAAGTATGATTATTATAAATTCTCAGTTGAATATAAAAAAAGTTTCCAAAGAATAATATATCAATATTGGATACCCATTTTAATTATAATATTGAGATTCACTAATAAAATTAAATTTTCAAATGTCAATGCAAGATATAAGACTTAAGAAATTAAAAAATTTTTTTATAACAATAAAAATTTATAAAAAAGACTAAAAATTTGTAAAAATCTTCATTTTAAAATTAAATTAAAATTTTCAAAATTTCATTATTAAGTTTTTTTAAGAATAATCTTGGAAATCTTCAAAGTTTACAGAAACATTTTCTTATTGGCAAGGCTTGTCACTTTGAGAATTAATAAAAGAAATAGATTAGATCAAACCAATATTATCATTATTTATCTTCACTGATGTGTTTTTTGAGTCCTGGTTGATAATAAATTTTTTTGAGCATCCCACATTAACTTGGGCGGCACCAGTTAGAAAACTTTTAGAGCCACCGAGCTGTGGGTTGCTGAATTGGTCAGTAGATAGGTAGATTTTGTGGATATAATGGTCATATTTGTTGGTAGTTAAGTTTTGTTCAAACCTTTCCTCTGGATTTATCGGTATTCCAAGATCTCCAGTACGTAGTTTCCTGCTGATTTCCTCAATCTGTAGTTGAACTGTAAACCAACGGATTAGAAGGGGGCAGAAACCCCAACAGTTAGACATATTATAAAATTAACCATAACACAACAAAGTACATGTTTATTCTATATTAAAAAATAAAATTTTTAACAGAAACGTAAATGTCAGTATCTTATCTTAAACCAATAAATTTAAATCAATAATTTTTTGTTTTGCAGTGCTTTACCTTACCTTTAGTACATCAGTAAAATGCTTTTGTTTATTTTAACAAATAAAATTTTAAAAGCGTATACTTACATCCTAAAAGCTATCTATACTTTTTGAAAATTTTATCTAATTTCAAGCGAAATTTGGAAATATTAAATCAATTTTGCTTATGATAAGCTTACTCTACTTATATAACAATTTTTTTGGAAGTAAGATACTCACACAGGTATGCTTTCTCCTGCTCAGGAGTGAGGTTGGTTGGCAATACTGTCGGCATCCCTGGAATAAATGTCTTTTCATGTTCGCTTCCTCCCCATCTGGACTTTCTGCGTTTGCGGCGTTCTTCTCTGGACTCCCTGTCTGTAAAGCAATAATTCAATCAAAAAGTTTGTCTTATGCATCTTTGTCTACAAGTTTGATTATAAATACTACATTTAAAAACCATAATTTAAGCAATGAAAAGTAATTTTTAAGCTATACTTTTTAAATAAATGCTTGGATGACTGTAATAATAGATATTTATCTTTCACATCAGCTATGTTGTACTTGAACGCCTTGAGCAAGTTCGAATAGTTAAAGTACTTTATTACATTGAGCTTCGATATTCCTTGAGTGTGATTGATTCATTAACGATGATATATACATTCAGCATTTGATAAATGCTATTAAAACCAGTCTAATTACCATCTTTATATATATTGTATAAATCGTTAAATTATGTACATTAATGAAGTTCTTTGCCTTTTATAAGCAACAATTTATTCTATACAACAAAAAAGTAATTCTCTTTGAAAAGGAAAAATGTGATTATAACTATATAGACAAAAGTTTTTTTTTTTTCATATCAAGTGAAAGTTTATTGTTAAATTAAAGCATAGACTCTACAGTATCCGAAAATATCTACTAACTTTTTCCAGTCACATGCACTCCCCAACATCCTCTCAATCAAGCAACTCGATTTATTTTCATTGAATACCACAGTAATGCAGAATTCACGTGAGTAGGTGTAATCAATACGACTTGAACAAGTAGGACACCACAAAGTAACAAGGCGTACAAGCACAAGTTGTAAGAAGCTTTATATTCACAGATTCGTAATTTTTCTTTACCACCAATCAAAAATAAATAAATACAAAAAATAAATATAACTTACCCTCGGCTTCACGCTTCTTGCTGTGATGGCTGTGGCTAGATAAGCTCAGAGTAGTGCCATTCGCAATAGCAGCAGAGACGGCAGCCGCGGCCGCAGCAGCCGCCGCCGCCGCGCTCGAAACCGAGCTGCCCTGGGCATTTTGTAAATAGCTCGGATTCAATAAAGACGTGAAATTCCGCGATTGATTCATCTGATAATTCTGATTTCCTTTCTTCCCGGGAACGAAGGACGCACTGTAAGCTTCGGAGTCGCAATCAGACCTGGGAGATTGGACAAAAAAAATGGCGTACTGCGAGTTCACTCAATGGTCGCACGAGACTGCTTAACTTAGATAAACGCTAAATATATGTTACAAGTAGTCGACTTGCACCGACACACGAACACGACTGACGAACGCAGGCAACGATCAAACGGCGGTGGGTGACGTCACAAGCGTGCTTTTCTCCGAGATGCGTGCGCACTGCGCAGTAGAAAAGGGAGTGCAGCGCCTTCTACAATTTTTCTTTGGAATAATTCAATTTGAATGATTCTGTTTTCGCTCTGGAAAGTGGAAATTGGAAAATCGTTAATTTCTGATTTTTTAAAGAATCGTCTGATTTGATTTTTCTATTTCTGTAAATTTATTGAAACTAGTAAATTTATGAAAACTGAGGCGGAACAAGACCGAGACGTGATTGAGTCAAATGCGACTAAAAGAGACTAGAGTGACTTTGTTGCTTTAAATTTATTAGAAATTATCAATGCATAAAAATATTTTTTTCTTACTACTTTTTTTGTTTTTTTACTTATTTTAAATTTCCCTCTCTGATACTGACACTTTTAGCAACGCTGGTTGTGAATTGTGATTGCCATGAATGACATGAATCTCAAATATAATGAATCAATATCAAGTGAAAGCCGGACGAATATAGTTGTGTTTCAATATTTTCAATATTTAATAATCGTCGGTAACCATGCTCCTCCGGCTTTCCCGGCTATGGAAGGCTCTTTCCCATGTTAAGCTGGGGCCACCGGGGGACAAAACTCTGGGAGTGCCGACTGCCGAGTGGCCGGCCATAGGCCATAGGAATTAGGAAAGAGCCTTCTATATAAGCGTCTATATTCGTTGTTCCAGGCAACCAATTGACCAATACCATGCAGTATGCACTGACGAATACGACACTCCTATACGTTTGACGATTCTGATGCGATATAGACGTCTGACTTTTCAATTTCTGTCACCCGCACTTTTCGAAATATTAATTTTTATGGAACAGTTTAGTATCCTACTTATAACTTTTGTTTCTTAATTATTCTAATTAAATAATTGAAAAAATTTAAGATAATTTTAATTATACTATAGCAGAAATAACACATCCATTTTACTTATATATACATTATTTTATAACTGTTTTTCTTTTCGTATATGATTAGATTAGAGAATTAGATCTTTTATTACTTAGTTGGCAATGCAAAAATGTAATTTTTATTAATCCGTTATTGTAAGAATAAAATTTTTGTGACAATTTAGAAAAGTGTTGAAAAGGGTTTAAAAATAAGTGCATTTGTTGCAGTTCTTTCCCTCTATCGTGAACATACCTTTAGGATAAGTTTAGCTCTTGGTCCTTTCGTGTTAGTACTCGATCGCGGGCCTGTTCTGCTGTTCTGCAGCAGAATAATCATGACCCTCTATCGGCCATCGACGAACTAAAATTTTAGAACATATCAAAGTGTTATTTGCTTGTGTTTGATCTTTGATATGTGTTGTTTAGGCTGTGAAGTGGTTTTATTTAATATTTATGATCTTTTTTACTAAGAATTTCTATATCTTAGGTAATTACAATATTTTTCACTTAATTTTAGAAACTTCGATATTATATCCAATTTGTACTAATGTGAGGCAGTAATTATGTTAGCAAAGAAAATATAACCTAAAAGTGTTGTTTCTTATCATTCGTATTGTTAGTATATTACTTATTGATAAAATAATTTATTTTATTATATTCCTATAATAACAATTAATTACTTTACTAAATATAGCTTTTATATTCTAGTATTTTTTCTATTTATAGAAAATTATGTATTTGTGATCTGTTTTATACTTATTTGTATGAAAGTCTTTATTTATAATAAAATTAAAATACTTTTTAATTTTTGTTTTTAGTTAAAATGTGATAATAAGTTTATTTCAATTAATCTTTATTAAAAGTTAAAGGTTTGATTAAGACATTGAAAACATGAGCTACCAACGAGGAAACAATGGTAAAAAGCAAAAAGGATTTGGGTTTGCCGGCTTTCAAATGTCGAGCAATAATAAACGAACTGGAGCAGCGATACCTCCTCCACCACCAAATTCTGGTTTTAGTAAACAAGGGTATCACACAATGAATGCAATTACAGAAAATGCTTTATCAGCATGCTGGGGAGTACCAAAAAAACGAAGTAAAACAGAAGAAGAGTGAGTTTTTTTATTCTTGTAAAATATCTAGTGTAATAATAACTTAAAAATGAAAATGTAACTTGTAAATTTCAGATATTTTGATGATGATGAAGAAACTCCAACATCATCTACACTTGAATATATCCCAGCTCCTGGTTCACCATCTTATGAAGAGCATTTGAAGAAAAACCAAAAGAAAGAAGATAGCGATAGTGAAGAGGATCCTCTCGATGCCTTCATGGCTGGTATAGATGCTGAAATTCAAAAGTCTAAAGCTCCAAGTACAGAGGATCGTAAGGAAGACAAACACAAAGGGATTAGAGCAGATATTGATGGAGAAGATGATGAAGAGAGTTATTACAGGTAATTTATAATTTTTTTTTCTTGCTAAAATGTTTTAGTTAAATGTCTTTATGATTTTTTGATATCAGCACTTTTTTTAATTACTAATAATTCTGTATGTAACATGTATAGAAAATTTTCTTCACTGTATTTTTTTATCTATTTAGATACATGGAAGAAAATCCAAATGCCGGTATACATATAGATAACTCAGACGAAGAAATTGAATATGACGAAGATGGAAATCCTATTGCTCCTCCAAAAAAGAAAGAGATCGATCCTTTACCAGCAATTGATCACAGTGTAATACCATATGAATCATTTGAGAAAAATTTTTACAATGTTCACGAAGAGATTGCGAATTTAAATAAGCAACAAATTGATGATTTACGAAAAACTTTGGGTATTAAAGTAACTGGGCCAGCGCCACCTAATCCCGTAACAAGTTTTGGACACTTTGGATTCGACGATTCATTGATAAAAGCCATTCGAAAACATGAATATACACAACCTACTCCAATTCAAGCACAATCTATTCCAGCAGCATTGAGTGGTAGAGATTTGATTGGTATTGCAAAAACTGGAAGTGGAAAGACAGCTGCATTTGTGTGGCCTATGCTTATACATATAATGGATCAAAAAGAAATAGGGCCTGGAGATGGCCCCATTGGACTTATATTGGCACCTACTAGAGAATTATCGCAACAGGTAACATTCTGTTGTAAAATATTATGTAATATTTTATACTAACTAGGCGAGTCCCACTTCTTTGGGTCACGGATTTGGCTAAAACTTTGGTATACACTTCCTGACACCAAATTATGAAAAAAGCCAAAGCAGTACGGTCTAATATTCGAATTTTCCGAAGTTATGAGCGACTATACTCTTATTTTGAAAAAATTGAATAAAAATATGTTACTATTTTTGTTGATAACTCAGATTGTATCCTTTAGCACAATTTTGTATATGCAAAGTGAAAGTAGAAAGAAGGAGCTTTAATTTAAGAATGTTCTGGCTATATAGTCGAAACGATGACACACACTTGAAAGTTTGTAAATAAGTAGATTTTAACAATACAAGATCACCCACAAAATTTTAGAAGGATTGAGAAGATCATTCAAAAGTTATTGATATAAAGAAGTTATGAGTATAAATGTCAATTTAATACACGCTGTACAGAACATCTATTGATTTGATATCGAAATTCATATATAATCGAGACAAAACTAAGGAAAAAACAATGACAAGTATCAAAATAGGAGTATAGTCGCTCATAACTTTGGAAAATTCGAACATTAGACCGTACTGCATTAACTTTTTTCCAAATCCGCGACCCAAAGAAGTGAGACTCTCTTAATAAGTCTTTATTATTTATTTTTATAATTTTAATAATAATAATAATAATTCTTTATTTATCCTTAAGATTTACATAGTATTTTAAAATTCTTATTATTAACACCAAACGTATCTACGAAAGTGTCGGTTATTTTTTTTTTTCTTTCATTTAATCCTTTATGTTAATCTTCGCTCTTCTTTCTTCTTTCTTGCTTCTCATTTTTTTTCCCTATCTATACATTCCAGCTCCTTTTTCTCCATATTCCGCCCGTACTTGTCTCCATCAATCCTGCTAGCGTTCCGGTTACCCTCCGTTCCTTTTATCCCTGAATCCTTTCCCTCTCTGTTTCTTCTCTTTTCTTCCTCCTTTATTGCTCCTCTTTTTTTCTTCTTTTCCATTCTATCCCGTACATCATTGCTCTGTGTTTTTCTCCTTCTTTCCATATCTTTTCCCAGCTCCTTTCCTTTTTTCCTGTAAATTCGCATATCTTGACTACATGCTCCATGGTTTCCTCCTCTTTCCCGCATAGTCTGCATTTGCTCTTCTCTTCTTGCAGCCAATACTTGCTTCCATTTCCGTCTCTTCCTAGCCTATATTTTGCTACTACAGTGAACTCTTTCCCTCTGCTGCTACCTGTCCCTGCTAGATATTCCTTCTGCGTTCTTACTTGTTCTTCTATCATCCATATCCCAAATTCTTTTGCGAATTTTGATTTTTCTATCTGTGTCTCTCTTCTATCTCTGCCCACCATCCTTCTTCCTCTATAATCTTGGCGTTCGCTGCCTCCATTGACCATCCTTTTTCTTCGAAGAATTTTTTCCTCTCTTTCTCCATCGTTGTTTTTTCCTCCCCTCTTAGCATCATCGCCAAGCATTCTCATCTTATTGTTCACCTTTTTTTCTGTCTTATTTTCTCTTCGTATTTCATTGCTCTTTAATGTTCTGGATCTCATGTAATAATTTTAGATATATCAAGAAGCAAAAAAATTCGGAAAAGTATACAATATTCGCGTTTGCTGTTGTTACGGAGGTGGTAGTAAATGGGAACAGAGTAAAGCTTTAGAAAGTGGAGCAGAAATAGTAGTGGCTACTCCTGGTAGAATAATAGACTTAGTAAAAATGAAAGCAACCAATTTGTCTAGAGTAACGTTTTTGGTACTCGATGAAGCGGACAGAATGTTTGATATGGGTTTTGGTAGGTACTACATTTGAAACAATTCTTGTTTTATATCATTGTTTATATACATATTTTTATTAATACTTCTTTTACTTTTTAATGTAGAGCCCCAAGTTAGGTCGATCTGCAATCACGTTAGACCAGAAAGGCAAACATTATTGTTTAGCGCAACATTTAAGAAAAGAATTGAAAAGCTTGCAAGAGATGTATTAACTGATCCAATCAGAATCGTTCAGGGAGATGTAGGAGAAGCAAATACAGATGTAACACAACATGTTATTGTCTTTTATAATAATCCTACAGGCAAATGGGCTTGGCTAAACCAAAATATTGTTGAATATTTAAGTTCTGGTAGTTTATTGATATTCGTGACTAAAAAGGTAAGAATTCATTTAATTGAAAGAGCTATTAAAATGCCAATAATTTGTAATTTATTAATACTGTGGTTGTTTTGTTACAGTTAAATGCTGAGGAATTGGCGAATAATTTGAAGTTAAAAGAATATGATGTACTATTATTACACGGAGACATGGATCAACTTGAAAGGAATAAAGTAATAACCGCATTTAAAAAGAAAACAGTTAGCATTTTAGTTGCTACAGATGTAGCAGGTACGGAGAGCAGTTGACAAATTTTTCTATATTTAACTAATAGGTATACTTGGTAAAAACATACAGTATTAAAAATTCTTCACAGCTCGAGGTTTGGATATCCCACACATCAGGACAGTTATAAATTACGATGTCGCCCGGGACATAGATACTCACACACATAGAATAGGCAGAACTGGACGTGCCGGCGAAAAAGGTACAGCTTACACGTTAATAACGGAACGGGACAAGGAATTCGCAGGACATCTTGTGAGAAATCTTGAAGGGGCTAATCAAGAAGTACCAAAAAGTTTGATGGATCTCGCTTTGCAAAGCAACTGGTTCAGAAAATCTAGATTCAAAAGTGGCAAAGGCAAACAACTCAATGTTGGCGGTGCAGGTTTTGGCTTTCGTGCAAAAAATGTGCCATCTAATCAGGTAATATGATAGTCTTGTTCATTTTCATTTTATATTTTTCAGGTCAATGTAAGAAAATAAATGTTACACTCGAACAATTTTTCATTCCAGACTAACCAATCTGAATCACCTTCATCATCTCAAGGGCCAAAGGACATTAATGAAGTTGTTAAAAAATTGGAAAGGTCAGGACCAGGTAGTGATCGGTTGTCAGCGATGAAAGCTGCTTTCCGGAGTCAATATAATACACAGGTATTAAAAATTACTACTTGGGCGTAAGAAATTCTTTTTCTACATTAACCATAAGAATATATTAAAACAGTTTTAAATTGGATATAATATTTACACTGAAAAAAGTAAAATGTATAATTAAACCTTTCAACATCTAATAACCAAGCTGATTAAATGAAAAATTATTTCAGTTTCGAGCGTCTTCCGATCATACGTGGGAACAGACCATCACACCTCCTTCATTGATCATGCCACCACCACCACCACCACCTGGTAGCTTCCCAAATGCAACGTTTGCACCACCACCACCTCCTCCACCGCCGAGAAGCATTGCAAACCCAGAAAACAAATCGGAGACAGAAGCGGAGAAACAGGAAAGAAAAAGAGTGAGAAAGAGTCGGTGGGAGTGATAGTATAATTTTTGTTAACAATATGTCATTTCATATTCTAAAGAACTGATAATGAGTTCGAATTGATCACTGATTGACCAGACTTTTTTAAGCAAAGAAATTAGTAGCAAAAGGTCTAATCAAATCAATGATTTCGAAGTGAATCAAAGCCGTTTACTTGGTCCCGTGTGTTTGGAATTGTCTGTAGTTTTTAGAACCATTAGACAACCCTTATAAAAAATATATTGTGTATGGGTTTGCTTTATTCTTGTAATCTTTAGAATTTTTTGTTAGAATTAAAATATAATAAAAGTTAAATATAAATGTTCAGTTTAAAATGTCGTATTTTCGATTGTTATTCAAATTCAATCATTTAATAAACCTAAGTATTAGGTACAATGCAAAGTCTATGTATATATTTATAACACAAATCAACTTTTTATATTATATTTTATCAATTAGTGATTAATAGAAAACTTGTACCAGATTCATAAAAGACATTTTATTATGTATATTTATATTATTACTTGAATGTACATCCAGCGATGTATAATTAATATTTTTATTGTAGACAATAAAAATTGATCAAAATTTCAATACCGAAGTGTGCATTTTTCTATCAAAATACTTATCTAAATTTTTTGGTAATGAGCTGGTAATAAATCAGACATCATCAACTTCTGAAAAGAAACTTTATTTTGTATGTATACATTCTTAAACAAACGTACATCGAATAATGTATGATCAATACATTTGTTTAATTACAGATAATAATAAAAAAAAGAGGAAAGAAAAACTTTGAAACCAAATTTTCACAAGGCAGAAATGATACCTCAAAAGCAGCATCCAGTAAATGGACGCCCAAGCATATGCGTTAATTGTATAAAGAATTTAACAAAACTTTCAGTTTTTCCATAAACTTACAAGTGCTTTGAAATCCGATGTTTAATTTTATAGACCTCCATGAACGCTAGATATACATATATCTGTGCATGCAGGTGCAATACTAAAATTAATATACACACAATGATCGCATAGGAAAGCGGTAAACTAAAAAAATCTTCATTTTCTGTATTTTACATCATACATAAAAAGAAAAAAAAAAGAAAAAAAAGGAAGAGAGATAGCTAGGCAGAAGACATGAGTAATGCTTTTAAACTTAAGCTACACGCGTGCCAGCATAGGAATCTAAGGAAAAAATGGTAAAAAACCTGTTGGCAATTGTACTAAATTACGTAGATATACATGGTTATGAGTTAATCTGCGAATCCTTGGACAGCCATTTAGGGCACCGCTGCAATCGAGAATTGCCTTGTTGCAGACACAGGCGCGCGCGCGAAACGCGGATCGCGCGCATTATATATATATGCCTGCTTGTGAGCCGATGAATTCGTTGGCTGACATTCGTCGTAGCCACATGGCAATCTGTAAGACTATTTCGTTTTTTTGTTATTCCTCGTTGATTGATCAAAACCCGATTCTCTTCGAACTATCGATTTTTTTTGCACCTTTTCATTAATTTTCTTTCATGATATGTATACGTTACATCATGCTTATGTAGACAGTTTACCGCATACAAAATTAATCTTTACCGCTACGTATAGAGAGCTAAGGTGTATAGATACATACATGATACTTCTTAAACGCTAGATTGTTGCAATGGAATATAAAAATTACTTTGCTATATATTTTGTTTTCGTGTAAGAAAATGTAAACTTGTTAAACTGTGGTGAGTTGTTGCCTTGAATTTTTAGTACTTTTAATTGGAATTCTGTCTTAAATTATCACAAGGAACTCGGCGTTAGATGTATTTCTCAAAGTTATTTTTAAGTACAACAACCTTAACATAATTTGATCGGGTAGTGTAGATTCGCAGTAAAAATCTATTATCTCTGACGATCTGTTGAATAAATGTCGCAACACAAAGATAACATTTTTACTTATCTACGCGATAAATCCGTGTAGATAGACCGCTAACGTAAAATTATGTTTTAACGTAACATTATTACTTAACACTTATACCTATACATCTCAAAAATATTAAGCTCCAAAAAAGCATTAAAAACTACGAAACCCTTCATGATAATTAGTCGAATTTTTTTTATTATCGCGCGCGTGTATACTTTCACATAAACAATTTACGCACTTGGAGTACCAAATAAATTTTATGTATCAAAGCGAATTACGACACATGACAAAATAACAAAGATAATACAGCTGTAATGTTCGAATTGTTCACGAACAGAAATTAAACGCAATCAATATTTTTCTCAATTTAAGATATATGATCCGTCTGACAAAAAAGAAAATGAGCCATATCAAATGGAAAAATTCGAGGGAGAGAAACAAAAGGCAAATTCCGCGAAAGAAACGCTTCCTGGAGCTCGCCGGTATACAGATTATATACATCCCTGAACAAAAAAAAAAATATATATATATATTTAAGAGGGGAGACAAGAGAGAAAGAAAGAAAGAATGAAAAAAAAAACCAAGAGCGCGCTCAACTTCTTTAAAGAAAAAGGTAATAATACGCGCGCAATTAGGAGACTGGCTCGAGAGCGAATCACTCGCTCTTGGCTCTAATGACAGTCGGCCAATCGAGATATAACTCTCTGCTTGTACGAGAGAGAGAGAGAGAGAGAAGAGAGAGAGAGAGAGAGGAGATGTAGAAAAGAGCAAGAGACACGTGCGGTCCGTTTTTAGGGCCTCTTGCGTGGAGGCGCACTTCCACAGAGTCTCACTCTCGCGGGTGATTCACGACACTGCTGCGACACGACATACACGCACTCGCGCACACACACACACACCCACACGCACACACACACGCGCGTGAATCACCCAATAGCTTATAAGGTGAGCGCTACTGGCCCTGATAACGCGCCGACGCGACTCTCAATGCGGTTCACAGGCTATATGTTTCACAGGCTGATCGGATTCACGCGGGTCTCTGTTACCTGGCGTTTTTGTTCGATTGATCCTCCGATGCTGGCTTTTCATTTGTTCGAGGGAAAAACGTTTACGCGCCGACAAGTGCAGCAGTACAGGAGATCGACAACATTTACTTAGTCGTTAAAATCCTATACACGTATAACCCATTTTCATACTTGGAACGTTAGAATTTTTCCTCTCAATTTTAATTATAAGCTATAACCGAGTGAATAAATTTCCTCGCAAAGTTTCCTTCGAACTGCAAAACTAATGGGCAAAGTTCATGAATT
Organism: Megastigmus dorsalis; assembly: GCA_900490025.1. Classification (NCBI taxonomy): domain Eukaryota; kingdom Metazoa; phylum Arthropoda; class Insecta; order Hymenoptera; family Megastigmidae; genus Megastigmus; species Megastigmus dorsalis. The sequence goes on along the minus strand of UELU01145116.1, from coordinate 81,858 downwards.
ATTTAAAAAGGAAAACAAAAGCTGGAGGCAGCAACTCCTTCATTTTCACCGCTTATGTACATTTTCACGATCGACCCAGGAAGTGCGCGCGTAATTCTCTTTTTTTTTTGTTCTTCGCGTCATTAGCTCCGGCGCTACAGCATTTAGCTCTCCCCCATATACAACGGATAATTCGCAAGGAGTTCACGTTATATATACTTATACTCTCGCTGACAATGGGAGGATCAAGCTGAATTAGAAACAAGCTGGGAATAATGCACCGCTGCTTGGATACGTGGCTGATGCCGCGTCGTTTTCCCCTCCAGGCCGCCGCCTGCTCCGAACGTCGAGACCCGGTGGTTTTTTTTGTCTTTTCGAGCTTTTGCGCAATCGTTAGATTTTTCAAAAGCGCGCGCGCCTCGCGGCCGTTTCGTCAGAGCCTCGGAGAACTAAAACGGATCCCTTTAACAGTCCATAAAGAGGCCCTCGAACCTCGCGGAGCCACTACAGCTTCGATCTTTTTTTCTCCACCGCCCATACAGCAGCGGCGGCGTTTTCAGATCGAAATCTCATCCCACGCTATTCCGGCGCGGGGCCAGAATTCCCCGGCACTCGAAAAGAAATAAACTCGGCTCTTGCATAAACGAGGACGCGTCGAGTCGTGCACGCGTCCCGCTCCCTATACAAACACGTCCGACGATCTTGTACGTTTTTGGCTTTGTCTTTACGAGTCGACGATGTGCTGCTGCTGCTGCTGCTGCTGCTGCGTCGCACTTGTCTTCCTCGATCTCGGCTGCTGCGACTTATCCTGGAGATTCGACTTGCCCGTGAACTTCTCCATGGCGCGGCCGTAGGAGCCGGTGCAGACTTTCTCCTTGACCGCCGTTCTGGATTTGCTCTCTTGGCGGCTCGGACTCTTGGAGCCCCTCTTCTCCGAGGCGAAGACCTGAATCTTGGAGGCGAGATTGCTACTGTCGCTCACGATGAACTTGGCCATGGTGGTGCGCTCGCGCAACTTCTCGAGATTCTCCTTGGGCGCGACCTCGAAGGCGTCGGCCTTCTGCAGAATGTCGCGCAGGTTCACGCCGCTGTCCATCGAGGCGGGCGAGAGAGGCGGTGTAGTCGTGGTCGTAGCCGCGCTCGCGGCCGTTATCTTGGCCACCTCCACGCACTGCTTGTACTTCTCGTCTATTCTCGTGTCGTGTTGTTGTTGCTGCTGCTGCTGCTGCTGCTGCTGCTGGTGCTGATGCTGCTCTTGCCGAGGCTCCTCGATCTTGAGATCCCCGACGGCAGCCTGCAACTCGTGCGCGAGCTCGTCGTCGTTGTTGATCTCGGCGTCCTCCTCGTTGCCCGAATCGTTGAAGAAGTCCTTCTTCAGCACGCCCTCGTTCTTCTCGTTCTGCTTGCGCAGCTCCTCCCAGTTCTTCCTCGGCTTGTAGCTGGTCTTTCTGCGCACCAGGGGCTTCCTCTCGCTTATGTCGATGTCGGGGATGAAGAGACGCAAGGCTTTGGGACCTATGGGGAAATTGGTCGAGTCGTCGGAGACGCGTTTCTCGGTCATTATGGCCTCGAGACTGGTGCGCGAGGCGACTTCCTGGTGTTTGTTGAAGGCCGAGACGAGCTGGGCTACCGTGTACTTGGGCTCGTCGTTCTCCGAGTCGGTCTCCCGGCCGTGGCACTCCGAACCCGTCGACGATTGCTTGTTGGTCAGGCTTCGGGAGGCGTTCGTCTCCTCGGAATCGTCGGTCAGAGTGTCGGACTCGAGCGACTGGAGCGAGTCCAAGTTTGCCTCGGAGACCGTGAGCGACGAGGGGCCCGTGCTCTTGGCTTCGTGCGCTGATTCCGTGCCTGCGACAAGACGTGGGACATCCAATTATCGAATTTCCGACAAATGATAAATGTGCATGACGTTAACGCGAGACCGATACAATTAAAGTAAAGGAGGGAAAGAGGAATGAATTCATAATTGAATATGTGCAAATGTTAGCTCGAAAAATTCGTGGCTGATCGAGCAGCAATTATCCAGCAAATGTCGCGTGTTGCCCTTTGCCAAGTCTGTACTGTCGCGAGTGATGACTGGGAAGCCACGCGTATACACGAGTGTATAGGGTTGCACTCACCATTGTTACGGGAGCAATCGGTCGTGTTGTCGACGGTTACGCATTCCCTCGACTCCTGCTTCCTTTCCTCATCCTCCTTCTCGGTCCGTGTCGTCGTTATCGTTTTCGTCGATGGTTCGATGTCGTTCTGCTGCTAACAATGGGGAATATTTCGCAGGGATTGAAATTCGAAATGTGTTCAGGTGGTGAAAAGTTCATTTGTATTAATTCGCTTAAAAATTTGACATTGCATTTAAATTGAAAATACTATTAAAGTTAAATCTTATATTATACATTGCCCTTAAATTCGAATATAAGGAATACCTGTTTAGCCGCTCGAGTCTCCGGGTAGTCGGTCGTCAGATCGGTCATCGCGGCGTCGTCGAAATCCCGCACAACGGCAGCTGATCTCGTGGAGGAGGCCGAACCCAGTGAACCGCTGCTCGATCCGTGGGTCATGTGCCTGAATATCGGGAGCACGTCCTCGGTCTTGGATCGTTCCTTCTGCCTGAGCAGGTCGCGCTTGTGCCTCTGGAGACTCTCGAGGCTGCGGTAGATGTCGAGCATACCTTGGGACTTGGACAACGACTTGAGACCGTAGAGCTTCTCCCGCGAGCCGTCGAAGTAGCAGCTGTCCAGTGGATTGCCGTTCATCGCCTGATGATGGTGGTGATGGTGGCGGTGATGGTCGCAGTCGCTGCGACGGTGATGCTCCTCGTCCTCGGTCGAGCAGCCGTTCAACAGTGGCAGACAGGCCTGCGATCTCGACTGTACCTGACTGAGACTCCTTGACGTTCAAAGAGGTGCCGATTAGATTTGGAGGGTATCGAGCCGCTGTAGAAGGGGGGAGAGCTGTTACCAACCTGATCCTCGACAGGAGACTGACTCTGTTGAGACCTTGAGCCATGCTCGCCCTGAGGGATCTCCTGTCCTGCGCCTGATTGAGCAGGCCCTGGGTCTGTTCCTTGTTCAGGAGGCAGCTCTGGCTCATGGCGAGGCTGCTCTTGGAGGAGGAGACCGAGTCGGCCAGGCTGGTCCTGGAGGAGCTCGTGTCCTGGGCGCCGCCCTCGTAGTCCTCGCTCCCGCTGCCCGGCAGACTGAGGCTGCCTCGGCTGCCCATGAGGCCGCGGTTCAGGCACATCTCGCTCTGGCTCAGTCCGGACCAGTGATGATGGCTCGGCTCGACCGACTGCTGCTGTTGCTGCTGCTGCTGCTGCTGTTGCTGTTGCTGTTGCTGTTGGAGTTGTTGCAGCTGACCGTTGGCCGTCTGACTGAGGAGAGCCGCTCGCCGCAGGTTTTCACGGCTGACGACGCGCTCCAGTAGGACCTCGCGAGATTTGGACAGGTATTTGCGGAGATGGGCCGAGGCTTGGGTTGGAGCGCCGCGCAGCCACTCGTGACGCAGGCATTGCTTCGCCGACAAGCGTGCACTGTTGACGGATATTTTTCGGAGATTCGAGATTGTGGCGATGTTTTGCATTTTGCGTTATGTTCATTTCAAGTTAATTTCGTATTACAAATAAATTATTTTCTCAAATATTAAATATTTATCGACTTGAGAAATGTGCTTTTTACGAGCCATCGGTATCCGTCTATATAAATTTACTTTTAAAATCGGTGCCATATCCATACGTAACGCTCATTTTTCACCGTAACGACGCAGATAAAGTACCTATATCGATACACCAACGCGTTGCGTTACGGACAAAAGTGTGCAACATCGTAAAATTGTTAAAATCAATTTAAAGCGCTTCTTTAAATTAGCAAACATTTATGCTTCTCATTATCCGAAATCATTATTTATCTTTGAAATTAATAATACCGATAAACATTTGCTCGCGGTTAAGGTGTGAAACGATGTAAAAACGATGAACGAGGATCGGATCGGCAGAAAAGTTTGCGCAACTCGGTCGGCGTTTCGGCAACTTTATGGCGCGGGCGCTTTCTTGAAAAATCGATTAACCTGGACTTACGAGCTCCGCGCAGCTTTTAAACATAACAAAGTTAAAACTTACTCGATCATTTTTTCGGATCTTTCATCTTTCGACTAATAATTTCGTCGCGGAACGACGTTACGTTTTCGTAACGCGAGGCGCGTCGTGTAACCAATTCAAAAAGCGGCCGTTTTAGTCCCGTTGCCAATTAATCACTTGGCGATCCATCGCTGCGCACAGGCGACTCTTTAATATATCGATTAAAAATTTTGCTCGTTATTTTTTTTTTTTTTTGGCAATTCCCCAGCAGCAGCAGCTGCCACGCGATAAATTAACTTTCTCCATAATAATGACGACACCGAATAAAGGTGTCGTAATAAATATTAAGCACGAATATATATTTATACATACATATATTTCCTGACGAATCATCAAGCCGAACAATTAAGCGATATGACAGCGCAAGAAATCCGCGCCGAAGAAAGAGAGGAGAAGATGAAGAATAACATCGGTTAGCAAAAGCAATGGCAATTGCAATGCGAACCCGTATTGATTGACTTTTTATACAAAAGGGAGCTGCTGCGGCCACGTCTCGAGCCGCCCACGATCCTCTCTGCGTCCACACACACACACGTATTCGTTTGTCGAAATCGCACGACACGCGTACATATATATATATATATATATGTATATATACAGCGAAGCGCGGCTGAATTAAAATGCAATTAAATCTTATAATGTGGGATGACGTAAATTTCGAAGGCACATATATACGCACCGCGACCGGCTATAGCATGATATTATATACGCGTTATACTATAAGTACGCGGCATGTGTGAGATTCGTCGCTCGCGCATCTCATTTGAATTGCGTAACGGTCCCTCTTGTGCCTCGTAGTCGTCGTCGTCGTTGTTATTATTGTCATAATGGGTGTATAATGGCTATACGTATAGGCGGGCGCTTACCTTGGTTCAAGCACGAGGAGCTTAGCGACAAAGTCCTTAGCCTGGGCGGACACGTCCTCGAAGAGCTCTTCCGGAAAGTCGACCTGGCCGAGTATGATGTTTTTAAATGTCTCCTGGTCGGTTTCACCGCCGAAAGGCGAGAAACCCGTTAGTAGGACGTACGTCGTTACGCCTAAAGACCTGCATTCGCGCGGCACACACGTGCGTTTCCATGTGTGAGCGCGGGACAGAAAATGTTTGCTGTTGTACATCTCGATTATTGCTAAGAGGTTTATTCATAATTGGGATTATTGTTAATGTCTCGTTAGAAGTTCTTATAAAGTTACCAACTGCAGCTTATTCGTTCTTTTCTATGGGCAGGTATTTTATGTTACCATTAGTGGTTATTATGTAGGACACAGTTAAACATAAATTGAGCATTTATACGTCGACTGTTACTACTGATTTATGTGAATTTAGATCAATACTTTCATCCCGTTACTACTTACTACTTCTTTCTAAATTATGATCTTATCTCAGTCGAACAATAATTAAATAACCTGTTCAAGGTATCAATCTCATTCCATTTCTCTAGAAAACATGTTTTCGATTTGTGTAAACGGTAACCTACTTTTTAAAATTTGCATACAATGATGTGCAATCCAATATTTTGAATCCTTTGTACGAAAAAGATTTCTATATGAGCATTGATACGCAAATTTCACAAGTAATATTAATATACTGACTAGGTATAATATAAGTAGCTACATTTATAAATAAAAAAACAAGTACTGGAGTATTTTACCACATATCGGCCGCTAATGTAATCGGCTCGTAATGCAGAATCTCGGGAGCTGTAATACAAAAAGAAAAAAGAGATTTCAAAACACATCGCATCGGAAGTCAAAACAAATCGAAGAAAAAAAAATACAGGCCACACAATACGTAACATATATAAAATCACGACACACGACGCATCGTTATAATTGAGCTCGCGCGTTTAACGTATAAATAACGTGGAGACATATCGATTTCGATGATCTATCAAAAGCTTATAACGATTTTTTTCCTTCCAATGTAGCCGTTTGACAGTATTCGATATGTATATAATTTACGCGCCTCGGTCGAATAACTTTGCATTGTTAATGGACGCGAGCTGGAACAGATATCATTGCGATTCCGCGAGCGTCGGTGTTGTTTTCTTTTTTTTTACTTTTTTTTTCTTTAAGGACACTCGTCACGCCTGCGGAGAAAAAAGTTCGTCGAACTTCGTCTAGAGCTTATATACATACGCGATTGAAGTCGTTATCGTTTCGTCTTTGTCGTTCGTGCTTACCTACGTAATCGGGAGTGCCGAGGATCTCTCGAACTTCGGTGCCCTCGAGGACGACCCGTGAGATCTCGAAGTCGCACAGCTTGACGTTGCAGTCCGGGAAACTTCCCATCATCACCAGGTTTTGTGGCTGCAAAAATTGAAAAAGCGCGTGGCTGATTTTCTGGGTCAAATTATCTGGCACTCGGTATTAGACAGGGTGAATAAAGAAATCCTGACACGTGCTCGACGACTATGTTTTTTTTTTTATAAAGATCGATAAATTTATTTTATAATCCTGTTATTATACAGAATGAAAATTTATGTGGATTATTTTGTCATTCGAATTTCCGAGCGTAATATATGTAATCGATCTTGTCTGAAATCAAGGTCAAATTAAAGTATGTAAAATAAATCGATCACATGTTAATACACTTTTTTTTTATTAACGTTACGACGGCTAAAAATACAACTTCCCCATCTATCATTCTTCAAATTATCAGCTTGCATTGTATACTCCGTAAAATCACGTACTCGCAGATTAAGAATTATAATTCTCCCGCTTTTGTTACAGGTTGTTTAAAAGAAATCATATACGCTGACGATGGTATCGCATGCGTACAGTAATATTAAACAAAAATGCAGAAGGATAAGAGGCAAAGTGTCACCGCGATGGCGACGTAAGAAAAAAAAAACGAGACCGAAATGATATATTATTGCCTTTAATTTTCTTATCCTTGGCTCGAAAAGATCGATTAATGGAATGTGAAAGTTACCGGAAATGCATTTTATCAGTCGTTGGTCTTTCAGTCGATTAAAGACACTCGCTCGCTTCTGTATGTTATTTCTTTTCTTTGCTTCCACGAGAATTATTTCCAAATCACAAAAATTTGTCGCGCGCGCTGACGTTATTGTGCATAGTGCGTCGCGAATTTTTATTGCGATTATTTCGATTATTTCCTTTAAGAATGCCAAACCAAATTATATGGGAAGGGAACGAGTTTCTGAAAGAATAATTGATATAATTGCTTAAAGCTTTGGAAATTTATGGTTGATGGTTAATTGCAATGTATGGAACAAAAACAACGTGTCGAAAGATCGTGTAAATCGCTTTGTCGGTAAGGTGACAATTTCTGTGTCTTTTTATTTCACTGACAATTGCGGTAAATGGTTTGAATACTGTTCGGGTACAGCGTATTGAGTTTATATAAAAGTTTATATAAAATAAGTATTGTGAATGGAAAATTAAATTAATAAAAATTATTTACGTTGCAAAATCATTAATATTGAGGATAAAAAATTTTATTTAATAATTTTTAAAACGATATTTAAATAGTTTTCTGTGTACCTTTGATAATATTTTTAAAGAATTAATCTTTGATTTATAATAGTATCCATAAAAGATTTTCTTATCATCCAGCATTTACACTTCTCAGCTTTAAATAAATCAATAAGTGATTTACTCGAGTTTCTATAATTATTGCATAATCCAGTTACGTTTAAATATATGCGCAATCGTAATAATATGAGTTTCTTTATAAAATAGTGACGTAAAATCTTAACGTAAGAAAATTTTTTATTTTGTTCGGGAATACAATGTATACAAAACGTTGAAAAATCGCTCGGCTTATGCAAATAATATTTTTACACGCAAAAGCAAGGAGCATTGAAAAAATACTCGAATACATGAATTCGAGAAACATCACAATTACTTCATTCTACAAGTTACTACCGTATGTGCGATAAAAAAATGTTTCACTTTAATCCTCTTAAACTTTAAGAAAAACATATGGAATCCTTATTTCAAAATAAGAAACGATCCTTCGGATTTGTTTAAGCTAAATTTGGACTTTAAATTATTAATACCGGTTTCGACTTTTTGAAAATAAAACTCGATAATAAATTTATCAACATTTTCGAACAACTCTTTTTTCTTATAAATATTCAAAGGCACAGAGTCAAAGCCTAAATCATAAATTCATTTATCTGCATTCAAAAAATTTGTATCTCTCAAGATATGAAAAAGAATCGCATGCAATCAAACCTAGACATTCGTCTCTAGACATAATAAGCAGCAATCAACAAACGAAAAAAATCCGGATATTGCGATCCAAACCATGGCAACAAAAACCAAGAAATACGTAACCTGTACCCCTAAAAGCTTACATCGTTTTCCTCGCAACGAAAACAGTCACGCGCGAGAGGTAAGTAAAGAAAACAAGAGAGAGAGAGAGAAGCAGAAGAAGCGAGGCGAAAGTTTAATACCGCGTGAGAAAACATATCATAACGACATCTCAGCCAGCCTCCTTTAATGATATACACACAACCTTGATACTCGCGCACTCACACACACACACACAACCATCCATATGTATGGCACGCGTGGGTGATCTTGAATATTCAAAAAAAAAAAAAAAAGAAGAAGAAGAAGAAAAAATCCATCCGCGGACGCGACGAGTAGAGGATCGCCGCGCGACAATCGGACAATGAGTAATGGCTCGGTGAGGTGCTCGAAAATAAATCTCTCGGCGATGAAAATGCACTTAACGCACCGCTGCGGCGGCGGCGGCGGCGGCGGCATTGTTCGCGGCAAGCGTGTGTCCGCAGTACGCTCCGGTTTATTAAGAGCGGAATCGAGGATTTCGTCATGCCGATTTCCTTGCGTCGACTGTAGCACAGCAGCCGTAGTTTAACGACGACCGGTATTTGTTCATGCTAATTTTTTTAGTGGCTCTCGGTCTCGCTAATTAATTAATAATGCCGCGCGGTGTACCGTGGTAGGTAGGTATATGTGATGCAGTCGACACGCTGTATTATTACCAAGCGGATCGCGAATGTTTGTTTTTGTCGCTGTACGGAGGCTCGTTTGGGCGAGTTAATAAAACGCTTTAATGCCTTTGGCTGCAATAAGGAAGAGGTGGCATCTGTCGCGACGTTTTTGGGATTGATCTTGTACCGTGAACTCGGATATGTATTTTTGGATCTCAATGCGATACCGATGATTTATGGCTGAGCTTGATTAAAGCATTGAAATTATTACTTTTATTAGTATCGGCTTAGTTTTAAAATAGAACCAATGCTGTGGATAATAAGTGTTAACAGAACTAGCTTTAGTCTTTTTTGGCTGTGAGATTTTTCTGACGATGATCTCAACGCAACATTTAAATCTCTAAAAACGCTTGAAGTACTGGTTTTGAAACGATGCAAGTTTTAGAATAAAAAGATCTTTTCATTTGAAAATATACTAGTGTCTGGTTTTTAAAAAGCTTTTTTTACATATTCGAAGCTAACGAGAAGTCGAGTAGTCTTAAAAAACGAAACTGAATGCGTTCATTACCCATTCATCACTAAATTAAAGTAAAAGACCTTTAATATTGGTTTTAAATTTACGGCTGTCAATCAACGTTGACTCGCAAGTCTTTAAAGCTCTTTCAATTTATAATACATTGTGCTGCACGCAAAATTAAAAATCAAACGAAGCTGCATACGTAAAAAAAAATCTCGACAAATAAAATCACGTAACTGTATAAATATTTATTTTATTAAAAAAAATGTAAATTACATCGAAGCGACGGATAAATAATTCATTATTGTGTATGCATCAAATTCACAGGCGTATCTATGATATCACATCTCTTTCCTACGATTACACCTATATCCTTAATAGAAAAATCCATGTTTTTACTTTAATTTTGCATAAAAATCACGTTCATTGAAAAGGTCGAGAAGCGATAGGAATCGTTTCTACCGCTAAAAGTTATCGCGTTGAAGACTCGAGACCAAGGAGTAATATTATGCGCGCGCCTCCTGGCAATCACGCAACGGAATCCCTTCAAGGCGAAATAAAAAAGAAAAGGTAATAACGCTCCTGCGCCCCATTGTGCGGTGTGCAGCGAATAATATATAAGGATCTTTCCATTCATCTCCGTGGAATTACGGGATATTTCATTTTCCTGGAATGAATAACCGCGAATAATCAAATGCATATACGAGCCTGTCCCTATTAGTCTTTTGTAGCTCGATTATGCACGCACACGCACGCAGACACGCCGCATAACGAACGTAAGGAGTTTTGCTTTAGTGCCCGAGTTGCGGCTACGATACAACGCGTATATAGACCGCGGACGCGAGCGATTGACACACGTGCAGCGTTGCGCATAAGCTCCATTGAGATTTACAGCTGCGAACCGATGATTTTTCTCTACTGCGTTGCCACACTAATCCTGATATGTTTTATAATTTAAATGCGTGTCGTGTGCGCGGGATATGTTTTTCATTGGCTTTGTGTTTATTTTTTTTTCTTACAGATCAAATTCGTATCAATTCTTTGAATCGTACAATTTATTATAAATCGATTATTGGATTTTGATCTAAACATCGTAAATGTGACTTATTGGAATAGGAAATAAGAATTAAGCCTACTAATTTCTCTTATGTATATATATTAATAGAATAATACGAATATCTATTTTTAATTACTTATCGAGTCATTATTTAAAATAAAAGTTATTTTTCCTTTCCGAATGCTGCAGGGTTATGTTTTATTACGCACAGCAGATGCCCGTATTATTTGAATAATTGCAAGATAAACAGCTGTTATTTGTTTATAATTAAGCTTTAAATAATGTTGACAATCATGAATTTCATTAAATATTCATAACTGCGGTCATAAAATATTAAGCAGCAATCAAATGCTTCATTACAATACATTATCCTTTAGACTAATGAAGACTCATTTTTATACCATTAGTTTTATAAGTGCAAATAAAAGAAATTAAGAATTTTGCAGTTTGTAGTAATTATCTCGACATGTTTGTTTTCCGTAAAACAACCTGTAAACTGTGTAACTTTTAAGTCAATATAAGAAAGTTCAGATTCATGAATAATGTGCGTCTTACTCAACTCGGGATGCATCTACTTAACAGTTACTTATAGTCTACTTATAGCACATTTAGTGCATTATACATAATAAAGAGTGTGATAAATTAAGATTAAAATAATTTTAATTTCGGATTTAACTTCCATCGATAAAAAACTCGTGTCATCCTGAATTTTAGAGTTGTAAAATATTTCATTGACTTAAAAAAAAAAGCAACAGAGAAAAGAAGCAGATTTTCGGTGAACTAGAGCCAAGGACAAAGGCATTCCTGAGCCTAATCAACCGAAGCTCCTCTCGCCTCCTACATACACACACACATGTATACATTGGCGTCACGCTTCCTTGACGCAAGGTCGTTGACGCTCGTCTCTCCGCGGTAAAGCAACTACACACACACACACAAGCACAGAGAGAGAGAGAGAGAGAGAGAGAGAGAGAGAGAGAGAGTCTCGAAGCTGTGCTACGATCAGCGGATCTAGGAAGTTGCAGTTAAGTGGCCTGTGTTCAGCAGCAGCAGCGAGTCTTTCTCCTGGCTGGCGTTCACCATACGAACAGGTTGATCCTTGGAGCGAGGATGCAGTCGAGCGCGCCTCGATTCCTTACGAGCGCATTGACCCGCGCTTCTACGTTTATCTCAAGGATCATTCTCTCTCTCGCGCACGAGCGCACGAGCGCACAGAGAAAGAGAGAGAGAGAGAGAGAGAGAGAGAGAGAGAGAGAGAGAAATGCACGGCACCGAGAGAGAAAGAGGCGAAGGAGCGACCTCGACCCTTCGGCCGCGCCAGAGAAAGATGCAAGTGCACCGCGGTGTGCGCGCGTGTATATATAGAAGGCGTGCGCTCCAGTGTGTATAATATAGCCGCGAGGTCGACGTAAGAAAGATCCCGACCTCGCCAATCGAAGAAAAAGAAAATCGAGAGTGCATTACAAGCGATCCCTCCTATATATATACACACATATAGACACACGCAGCCGAAGCTCCGATCCCTTTTAATGCGCTCTGACTGCGCACCACATATATGCCGTTGTTTACGACGTCGAAAATGAAGAGAGAAAGGGAGAGAGACAGAGAGAGAGAGAGAGAGAGAGAGAGAGAGAGGGAAAGTTTATACGTATATAAATGTCGGCGAGCTGTGGTTGCTGTTGCCGCTGATGCTGCTGCTATACAGACGAGGAAGGCATTATATATTTGCTGTATATGCGGGGGGGAAGGGAAAAACGAGGGACTTTGTCGAGCAACGGTAGTACTTTTTTTTTTCGTTTCTTTTTCTCTCCTTTTCAACTGCAGTCTCTCGGTGCGGTGTGTGTGTACAGCATTGAAAGCGATCGTGACGCTCGCCGCGCGAGAGTTCAAAATTCTTCTCTCCTTTGCATGCGGGGCCCGTGTTTTTCCCTGCCTTTTTTTTTACTTCCTTTTATTCTGCCCAGAGAAAGAGAGAGAGAAAGAGAGAGAGAGAGAGAGAGAGAGAAATTTATAGCACGAACATTCTCGGGATTTTTTCCACGCGACGAGCGTGTTATTTCGGTTCGCGCGTATATGTATGTATCGTGGCGTTAATACGTCACGCGCGCCTTTTAATGCGCTCTAATAAAGTGCGCACTCGATATTCAAGCGCGTGCAGAGAGGCGCGATTTTTGCGTGATTCGGGCGTTTAAGAGCGAAACTGATAAAGTTGGAAGTTTATGGGAGCGATTAAATTCTGTGACCCGCGGGATCTCGTTGTATATGTTGGCTTATTCGCGGCTTTTAGGCTGGCGTATGCGTATAATGCGAGTACCAGGGATACTTTGTGATTATTCTGGAACTGTGTTGCGCGCGCGCTTTGGTTTATGTCGTTGTATTCGAGCTCTTGTGTGTCGTAAAGGTAAAGGATCTTTATATCGGTTCGATTGTGCGCGATGATCGAATTGTTAAGAGAATTTCTCGTAAAACGTTTAACTGCTTTTAATCGGGATTCTTCTACGAATAATAATGTATATATTTTTAAAGGGGATAAGCATTATTATATTTTAAAGTTGTTTTTTACGCGTGCATTATTATTCTTTGCCATCCGGGCCGTGAATAATGAAAGTAGTAACGGACTATTTTTTCCGTCCTCTCTCGTTAAAAACAACATATCCTTTCGAATGAACCAAACAAAATTATTGCGCTCGAATGAGTTCCCTTTCTATATATGTTTATACGCTTTGTCGGTGCTGTGCGATACGTATATATATGCAAATTCCCATATCGAAAGACCGAAAATTTCCTTAAAAACGTAAATCCATCCCAGCATCTCTCTCTCTCTCTCTCTCTCTCTACGTGCAGCAGCATCCAAGGGCAGAGTGCGCGTACGAAAACATAGTCATACACCGAGCGCAAAGACAAAAGCGAGCCGCTAAAACGCAACAACTGCAGGAGTGCGAGAGGCATATCTCACCCGAAAGCACGCCGCTTATCATCCGCTATGCAAACAAAAGAAAAACCACGGCCTACGCGCGCCTCTTTGCCTTTTGTTCTTCCGCGTATGCAGACTCCCTCTCTCTTATTGTGTGTACGTTTTTTTTTACCACGATATACATATACTCGCGGTGCAGGTTGTAAAGGACACTTTGCGTAAGAGTCGGTCGCGTCGAGGCAGTCGTCGCCACTTGATTTTCCCCCGCGACCTTGACTCCGATAATTACTCGGGCAGCTCTCGTCAACTGCCTCGGCTGCGGAGCTGCTTCTTTTTTGCCGCGGCTTCCTTACGGTGTCGCGCGCGTTCCACAAGTGTGCGTCTATACGTATACGTGTAATACCCGTAGACGCGCGTCGATCGAAGTAGCTATTCCCGCACGAGACTCTTTGATGGAGCGTCGAGCGCGCGTAAGAGAGCGATCGAGCGAGTGAGAGTAAGAGGGAGGGTAGACCTTATACGGCTGGAACTTACCTTGATGTCCAAATGGGCGATATTTCTCTCGTGGAGGTAGGCGAGTCCTTCCACCAGCTGTCTGACAAAGTGAACCACGTCTCCTTCGAGGGGCACCAGATCACCGTCTATCAGAGTCTGCAGGTCACCGCCGGGCGCGCTAATCGACACACGCGTGCGCACCATCAGCATTTGTCGCGGCATATTTGGCGGGATAACGGATAACGAGCAAAAGGAGCAGGAGGGAACGCGCGCAGCCAAAGCGGCTTATATCGGTGGTCGTTGGATATGATCTCATGGATACGGATGAGATTGCGAGTGGCGATGAGGGGATGGGTTTCGGGTGCAGGGATGCATAATTAGTTGGGGATGCTTGCGATTGGATTCGAGCAGAGATATAACTTTCGCTTTTCTTTTTAGATGAAATGGTAGTGTACTGCGATTAATTTTACAGGAAAGATACCGATCTAACACTTACAATGTACAGTTGTATCTGGGCAAATGCTATCGTTATTAAGTTTTAAGTGTGGTAACATTTTCATTTATAGGGCATTCCTTTTGTATGAAGCTTATACAGTTTTTATTTAGAAAAAATGATGGTCTGTCATTTAGAAGAAAATTGAACGTAATTGCGGTACAGGTTATACTCCCTTATCTCCGCGAAGAATTCGTATATATAATTTCTTTAGCAAAAGAAAACACTTGATACTTTAAAGAAATGAGTTTTTAATGAAGGCACCGTTTTCTTTATTACATTACGTTTTAAACGATTTAAAACAAAGAATCATTTTATCGCATTCGAAAAAAAAAGCGAGCATTTTTTTAAATCCTTATTTGTAGTTTAGCCGTATGGGAAGATTGAAAAGGCTGTTACAATCGCGTCGCGCTTGAGCAAAAGTTTAACTTTTAGTATAAATTCAACGAGTCGCTGACCACTCGAACACGCATTCGCGAGTTTTAAATTTATAAGAAGCGAAAAATGTACAAGATACATCGATCCCCGGCCTCACGTTTCCCTTTGATTTATTTTCTCAAGGCCGCGCTCGCTCGCCTTTAAAGCCCGGCCACCTCAAAATTTAATGTCCCTTCTATTTTGATGTTAATTATATTTTATAAGAAAAAACATTTGGAACCGCGGTGAAAGGTTTAAATTGCCTCTTCGTAATTTCAGCCTGTTCGGGCTGTTGTTTTTTCTCTTTTTCGCCTTTTTTTTTCTTCCTCGCGCCATGATTTATCGCTATTATTAAGAGCTTGCGCCGATCTAAAATAATTTAAAACTCGGCGGAGGAAAAACGTCGTCGAGTCGCCTTTAATTTCGCGTTATTTATGTTAAACTATTAAAAAATTTAAAGGAACGCAATAAATCCCCCTCTTCCGTCGTTTCCCCTTGTTTTTTTTTTGTTTTGTTGCGAATGCGCGCGTTTCTCGCCTGCGCTTCACGGTAATTATAAGCAGCTTTGCCTTTTTATCCCTAAGTTTTTTTCGATTCGCGCGCGTATGCACACGGAAAGGCACAGAAGCTCGGGGGACGAGTCCGGAATGAAATATTCAACGAGGAGAGCCGAGAGCTCAAAATTCCCTTTTTTTTAAGACCGAACGCCAACTTCCTCTTGGATTTCTTCGAATTGTATATTCCCCGAGTCCCGAACCCGCGCGATCGACTCGCAAAGTCTCATCACGTCTTTTCACGGGTTTTAATGTCGTTCGTTAAAAATCGATTACAAAGGATTGTATCCAATGGAGGAATAAAGCTGCACGCGCAGACGAAATAAAACTGTTTTTATTCGCTCCCCCCTCCCAACCCCCCGGTACCTCGTGTCGTCTGCTTTTATTTCTCTCTTTTAACGGCATTTAGCATTCTGGACGTAGCAATGACTCAAGTCTTCTGCATGAAACCCATATACCAGCCGCGCATCGAAAGTTCATGAATTATTCATTGTTTTGTGTGCAGGCATCGATATAGAGAGCTTTAATTATTTCGTTACGCGTTTATTACTTAGCATTTCAATGATGTAATCCGCGCTCGGTGCGCGCGCGTATGTGTAATCGGCGTCAGTGTACGCGTGCGTCTGTACAGTGGCGAATGGGCCTCGATTATAATTCAAGGGTGGAAACCCCAAACTCGTCGTAATTGTGCGAATACACACCATAATTATAAGATTGAGTTTCCTGGTAGAGGCCAGCTTGTCTAATTATCATTGTGTAATTTGACGTTTTCTCGGAGAAATCGATTATAATTAAAATTTTAATGGTCAGCCATTAGGGCTTGAATAATATGTGTAGCTTAAAAAAGAGCTTTATTATACATATATGTACTTATATCGTTGAATTTGCTAATGAGTATTAACGCGTTATTTACAATTTTTTTTCGTTTCGGTTGGTCGGTCCTGCTGATTTACCTCAATAATCTGCGCTCCCGATAAATTTTATTAAACGGCTCATTAAAGCATTGATTGATAAAAAGAAAAAAGAAATTGTGTACTTTATCGATGCCCTTTCATAAATCATTATCGCAATTTCCCATTGCTGCAGAGAGAAACGAGTTTTTCCCAGATTTTCTAAAATAACAAGTCCTGTACCTATACAAATTATTTCCTAATAAAGCAGTACAAAGTATCGGGATCCGTATGCAGGAAATGGACGTTGACCGATGATGCTCCGAAATCTCATATCGAATCCAAGTACATGAGGAGTACAGATAATAAGGAAGAAAAATGACTCACTACTCCATGACCATGATGATCTCTTTGGGCGTCTCGTAGACGTCGTGTAGCCTGACGACCCTCGGTGACTGGGAGCAGAGCGACAGTAGGGCGATCTCGTGGCGCAGCTCGGCACTGCAGTCGGCGTTGAAGCGACTCCTCGACGAGTATTTCGCCGCGTAGACGGTCCCCGTTGAGCGCGACCTGCACTTGTAGACTCGCGCCCATTGGCCGCTGCAACAAAGCCGCGGAAATCATCATCGTGATTACCTATATGTATAGTTTACGTATCGTATCGTTGTTTTTAAGGCCGCGGTTAATTCTTTATTCGGTATACAGTCGGTAAATATCAATAAATTGAACATGTATAAACGATAATTATTTAAAAGTGAAACGGGTCTTGTTCCTTATAGCGGAGTCGTACGTCGACAAAGAACAACTGTTGTTTACCGGAAGCTCAATAATTTTAAAATCATACGGTATAAATACGGTGAAAAAGTGAACGTTCGCTCATTGACCGAGTTCAAAGTCACTTTTGCTTTTAGGAGCTGGCGACGACGCGTGTGTCAACGGCCAGAGAAAAAAACGTCACGCCCTTCGGTAGATTGCAGAAATTAAAAATTTCGCCCAGCTCGAGTTGCCCCATTATAAAGGAAGAGCGAGCGAGAGAGAGAGAGAGAGAGAGATATGTCGTATACGCGAGAAAGCGTTAAATCCAATTAGTTTGCCTTTCGAGACAAAACCTTCGGCGCTGCAATGGAACAGTAAAATTTTCAAAGTTATTTCTTTTACACGGCCACTTAATGAGAGTGCGCGAGCATACATTCGCAGTATACCGAAAAAGTCAACTCCTTTTTCGCACCGAATGCTTCTTCCTCGGTGGAAAAAATGACGATTTAAAGCGGCTGATTGAAATAAACTTTCTTGCGTTTCGCGCGGGAATTTTTATTGCGATATATAGTCCATTTCTGGCTTGAGCGAGCGTCGCGTCGTCGCGTTGATTCTTTGTGTTGTTTATCGTTGAGTACAGGAAAACACACGATCCTGTGTTTAATAAAGAGTGCGCAAAACAATACAGAGATCGTTCATATGATTATAAGTCAGCGATGCTCTTCGCAGCCGCGTGTCCAACTTTATTACCCATAAAAGCTTCTATGTTACAGCCAATCGATTAGCTACCAGACACACGAGCTCCAATAGCAAATCCATTTCTCCTAACAGCATTTACGACTCCGCACTTATAGTATACATGTGTATATCAATCGCCGCGCTCGGCCCTAATATAATAACATCCTTATTTTATACTGGCGCGATATTCGCGTCGGCCAAAGTGCATGATTCACACGGCACAACAATCCATAAATTCACCCGTTTATTAGCTTTGTATATATATAAAGTCATTCCACGCGTCCACGAAACCCGCCATCCAGAAGTCATGAACAGTATATATTTCCGAGTCCGTTAAGTAGCCGCCAACACCTTATCAGCCCGAAAACCTGTAAAACCCGTACAAAAGCGTGCGTACACGCTTAACAGAGAGAGAGAGAGAGAGAGAGAGAGAGAGAGAGAGAGAACTATGCACCGCTAAAACGGAACGGAATATCCCGAACGAGGAAGCAATAAATAATCCCCCCCTTTATCATCGTCCCGCGAAACAGCAGCAGCAACGCTGCAGAAAGCTTGGGTGACGGTACCGATAAAAACAATATATCACGCTCATAATTTTCCCCAGACTTTGCGCGCCATCGCCGTGCGGAGAGTTTCATGAAATTAATTATTCCAAGTGTATACCGTCGCGTCCAGCCCGAAAAGGCGCTCCCACAAGCCGCGATATATATTAATCGCTCGTCGGCTGCGGCTACGATGCAATAAAAATATACGCCAGGCATAGCGTAAACGCGGACAAAGAGGAGCGCGCCGGCTCCGCTAAAAATTTATATCTCCGCATTATCGCAATCGAGCGCGCGCTTTTCTCCCCTCCCCTTTCTTCTTTGTTTTTGCTGCCTCGCTCGGTGGTTTAATTGCGATCGTTGTGCACGGTGCGGTTTGCGGAAACACATGCCGATGGGGCAGACGTTTCGCCAGTCGCGCGACCTCCTCCAACGCAAACAAACGAGTTTGCCGGTGATGCGGGCCGAAGGGGAGGAGGAAAGACGATAATGGAAAGGAGAGGATTCCGGATTCGACGCGCGAAACCCAGCGTTGACACTCGGAAGTGCGAGCGAGCGAGAGAGAGAGAGAGAGAGAGAGAGAGAGAGAGGTATAAGTGAAAACGATCGAGACAAAGAGGGAGAGAAGAGCGCGAAGGACGGGAGGAAAGAGTTGAGGACGAGTGCAGGATGGGGACGAGAGGAATAAATAAAAAGAGGGTTCGAGGATCCCTTCTTTCTTTTATTTTCATTTTATGGATGGGGTGAGAAGTACGAGTAGCGCGCGGTTGGCTGGGAGGAAGTGAAGTTTTTGCGCGATAAAATTGCTCGACTCGAGTCTTTGAAAGTGCGATATTGTCTCGATGTACGTGCGCATTTGAATAATGACTCGGCTCGCATGCAGATTCGACGTCTCTGCCATTTGCATTTATGATTAAAATAGACGCGGCTAATTTGATTTTTTTTTTTTAGTTAGATAATTTGATCCTGAATCGGTATACAAACGGTATAAAGCTGCTGCGATTGTATCGTAAGGTCATATATTTTTCAGGTTTATTAATAGGCACGAGATACGTTTACGCCGCGACGCGATATACGTGTATTTTGAATGCGTATATAAAAAATCATGTTTTTGGTTTGTCGGTTCGCCTCATCTACAATTTCATTTGCAACGCGAATGTTTTCGACGAGCGAATAAATCGACTCGGCGAATCTATAGTTTCATTCATGAAAGTTATGGAAATAAGCAGCTTGAAGATTCGAATCGGAAAACTGTTTTCTGCACGTCGCGCGGTGTCATTCCACTTTGCCGTATGAAGGACTTGTGAGTCGCGCGTATATGCAATTGGTTATTGCTTCCTGCATAAAGGATGTTCTGTTCTGCACGCGAAAACAAAGTCTACGAGGTATACGAATTACAGAGGCGTGTTTTCGATCTTGGGTATCGTCAAAATATATTTAGAAAATGATCGGCGAAGCTTTTCACAAATTGAATCGTAATATTGCTGAATGCTATATAAATGCAGCGTGCACCTATTTATCTTTACAGCTTAAATTGCGGGCTAATGTGCAAAAATTTTGACATACATTACAAAAATCGATATATGCGCAAGAGTTCGTTTGAATTCAATCTTTCAATCACGCAAACTCGCGCATAGCCATGCAGCAGCATTAAAAACAACCCAATAACTCATGATTTGAAAAAGAAAAGAAAAATATCATTGGAATATTACTAAATAACCGCTTTTTCCTAACGAGCCGTGCATAAAACGAGCCGCAATATAACCAAGCCCTTTTACACCCATATTATTAGCAGATTTTTCCGAGACATTAATCTCTCGAGGATAGAAGCAGCGCATAGCCACCAATTATTCTCGGACGATTTCTCAGCCATCCGTAATTACTAGTCGACACATATCTAAAACAAACCCAATCTCCTCGTCCCACCGCCAACAGTAAAAAAAAACACGCACACAAAAAAAAAAAAAGACAGAAGAAGAGAATCGAATCGCGATGCACCCAAGTGAACCCGCGACGGCCCTGACTCTGTGCAATCGCGTCGAGATCTCTTTTACGTCGAGCGAGAGAGAGAGAGAGAGAGAGAGGATTGTTCCGTACAGTCGATTCGCTAAATCGCGATATACGCACGCGTATTACAAGTACACCCGCGTGTGCATATTACACTCTCTTTCGCTCTCTCTCTCTCTCTCTTACTCGAACACAGACACAGACACACAGACAGAGAGCAGCAACAGCAGAAAGATGTATGGTATGGGCGATTCCGCATCGCGGGGAGGTGCGCGCAAGGCCGGCGCCGCTTGTTGCTGGCGCCTGGCAAGGCCGCGAGGCCGATCGCGGAGCGCCGAGCTTGCATTATATATACGTATGCCCAAGCAGCTTCGGTATTATTCTCCAGACTCTTTATATACCGCTTCCTCCTCCTCCTACCTTTTATAACGTGGCTGTTTCGTCTTTTTTCTGCTTTTTTTTTCTTTTTTTTTTTCGTTTGAATCGGCTAGAATTCGTTGAGCTGTGCGAAAGTTGAGCCGCTGATGTGCAGCCGGTTGTAATAGCTGATCATTCGGCTTTAGTTGGCCGATAGTATAAGCAATGTGTTTTGTAGCTTGGGCTTGCCAATGATTAGAATCGTTGATATCGGATTGGTGGATCGAAAGATTGCTGAGAAAAATTTTCATTTTGTGGACTTTATACTTGCTAGTATTCGAGTGCAACTTTCAATGGACGTACTTGAACTTTGACACAGACCTTTCGTATTTGGACAGGATTAATACCAGCGTATCAATTATTCGTTCAACCTTGAACTCGGCTTATTAAAATTGAAAGAAATAATGAACGTTACTAAATGTATTGGCGTTAAAAATTAATCAAGACTTTAGCCTTTTATGGGTTGCTTAAAATTAAAAGAATCATTTGATCTTTTGTACTCGCAAATTCATCTATAAAAATAATTTAATAATTTTAATGAAACTCGGTGAAATTATGTTTCTTTCAATTCTGGTTAATAATGTCTTTTCAACTTTATATATACTAGTACAATTAAAATATCTATTCGATTTGATACAAAACACCGATTGATACGATATTTCTTTGCTTGTGCATTGCAAATACGATAATTCCACTTTATAGATAAACACCCATCGGTAAATAATCCAAATTTTCAATTAGAAATATGATTAAAATTCTAACACTATGTAATTATCTTAAATTTCAGATTTTTTACACTGTAAAATATACGACGATTTTATGAAGGCACAATGAGAGCCGTAAAAGATCCCGAAGAAAACGATTCGCTCAGGCAACTATATCTCGGCAGACATCATCCCTTCCGGCCTTCCCTCCTACATATATAATCATTATACATATAAAAGCTGCATCTCTTGTTTTATTCCCCTCGAGCGCGCACAGATCCTTCGCTCGCTCGCTCGCTCGAGAGATCAAGTTTGTCGACTCTTTGACCCTTGAACCCCCCTTTCACAGGACGAATCATCGGCGCGTTTATTGCAGCGTATAAAATGCACGCGCTTGATCAACGCGCCTGTATATTATACAAGCGACTTTTTATTTTCCCTCCCTCTTTCGCATTATAGATGTATATCCTATATACGATAGCTCGTTCGCGGATCGTTGCGCGCGGGCGCCTATACCTATGCAAAATGCGGTTCTTAATGGCGCCGTCGACGCGCAGGAAGGAATTAATTAAGCGAGCGAGCAATAGAAAAAGGTCTTTCGTCGACTCTGCTGCGCGACTCGTTATATTCACACACACACACACAAGCAGTGCTTCCATAAAGCGTGTTCACGCGTGTTATATTGATTTTCAAGCGGGTTTTGTATAATGCGTATTTTAATTGCCGTGCATAGAAGCGAAGTCGCGATTATTTTCCGAAAAATTGTAACCCGACGAATTTTCCCGCGGATAAACGCTTCTCCCCTTAGAAGCGAGATTCTGTGCCGTCGGTGCGTTATGCAATTAATGCGTGTGTAAGGAGACGCGTATGCAGTACCGATACAAGTCTATAAAACTGACAGCTCGGAATATACACGCTCCCATTTACATAAAATGACGTTTAAAGTGATTGGCGCGGGCAAATTATAAAATACGACACACTTTCGATGTGCTCCTACGCTTAAAGGGGGAAACAAATCGAGCCGGTGCCGATATGCTCGCGTGGAAGAAAGAATCGTGCCTAATAGTTGTACTGTTTGGGAAGCGCACGCAAAATACGTGTCGCGCTACGAGACAAACATGATTTATTCCTTCGCCAACAATTAGCCTCTTGTCGAGTAAACTAATTTACCCAGCCTGTCATTAGAGCGAGACTCGTTCGGGAAACTCCTCAACAACGATTAATATTTATACGCGTATAAGGCAACTAAATCGTTTTTCGGTTGATTCACGATGTCTGGCAAAGCGGCGCACGTGTCGAACAAAGACTCGACTAACGTTTTTTTTTCTTCTTTTTTTTCAAAGCCTGTATAACCCTTTATATCGAGCTTTAGTTGAAAAGTGTTTTTTTTTTGTTTTTGGCCGAGGAGAGAAATAAGTTTGACCGAGTGCACAAAAAGAAGAGGAACGGTCTTAGCGGTCCATTAAGACTGGACAAATGGCTTCCTTTCAACTGTCATCTCTACGGTTAGATATCCTCCGTCTAGCCATTATTTCGAGCTGACAGCTATAGCGGATTAAAAAAACGGAGTATGGAACTGCGGGAGATACTATGCTAATTCTATACTTGTTTGGTTATTTCGTACTGTTTTCTAAATATTTTGAAGTAATTTTTTGTAAGTATGCGAAATTGTAATTCCAACTGTCCAAAGTGGTCTTCAGTTCTATTGGAATAATCTCAATTAATTACTTAAAAGTGCATAGCAGTTTGTATTGTTTTTATATCCCTCTTCTGTCAACTCTACATTACACGTACTTATTAAAACCGAGCTAATTTACCGTATCGACAGAAAATTCTTTCTTTTAATTTCATAAATTTATTTAAATGACGTTGAAAATAATTGAAAAAAACAGACGTTCAGAATAGCTGTTTAAGCCCGTCGGACCATACCCGCCATCTATCTACTTACAGCTAAAAATCTTGATTATACCCCTCGAATAAATAAAAGTCAAATAAACTTGCATCGTATACAATAAAAGTGAATAATCCTAATTCTAAGAAGCTACGGTCTCTGCACAAGATAATCACCGCGGCTAAAAGCCATAAGCTTCAACATCGTCGACCCACGTTTAATATCCTTCGCAACGAAAAAAAAGAAGGGTACAAGCCAAAACACATCTCCCTCCTTTCGGCGCAGAGATAAAAGTTCGCAGGATCACGTTAAAGTGTAAGCGGCCTCGTCGCGGTCAAAACGCAAGCGATGAAATTATATCGGCCTAAGCTAAAAAACCGTAGCGACACACGCGTGTATAAGAGAGAATCAGATAGGATCTAACGCATTGAGCGTAGCTGGCACTAAGTATGATACGAGTCTTGCGATGGCGCAGCCAAGAGAGAGGGAGAGTGAAAAGTGGTACGAGCCAACTTTGGCTTCCGAAAAAGCGATCGCAAGAGCGCGATTATTGAATAAAGTAACTCCGCCGGGCTCGCGGGTTATATACGCTACACGACGCCCACGTAACATAACCGAGCGAGAGTATATAGGAGCTCGTCTCGTTTGCGCGCCTGTGCACAGACGCAGAAAAACACGAGTGTCACCAGCGGCAGCGGATCTGCCCACGTGTGTTCGAACGGTGATCGTCTATACGGCGAACGGCGAGTTTCTTCTTCTGCTACATGTTTCACCTTCGTTTCGCTCGAGTGAAATTATTTCTCCTGCCTTGGATTCCGGTGTATTTTTATAATGTGCATGGCTCGTGCAACTTATCGTTATATTGTCTGCGAACGAATTATTTGGCTTAGCCGAGTTATAAATTCGTTGCTTATGCGGTGTATTGTTGTACTCGCTGCGAATCGTGATATTCTTTCGTCCGAGGACGATAATAACGATTAAATTGTACAGCACAATAGCTGAAAAGTTAATTTTTTCCCGATACCGCAACTGAGGATTTTTGTGCAGTGCATCGAGAACCGAGTTTGAAAATCTGCGGGAGATCGAGAGATGGAAATTATCGCTGGTATAAATTAGCTTGCAGAAATGTCTGCCGGTTTATATAGTTTTAGAAGTGAAACTACGACGAGTGATAGCCATCCGTAACCTAAAGAGCTTAATCTCAGTTGGAAAAGCGACAGATATTCTCGACTCGTGTAATTCTTTTAAACGGCGATATTTATGCGATGACTCGGGACGTATACTCAACTAAACAATTTCGCAATGCTAAATCGTACAGCTGTAACGTTTCGATTTTTCTCGTTTCCCTGTCACTTTGGTATCTCGCCATAACATTTTAAACAGGCATAAACATAAAATATGTAATGCTTTATACACTGTAATTCGCGTTTCATTTGCATTTTATGAGGAGCAATTAAAATTATTTTTATCTGGCCGAGCTACATATATACATGCACCGTTGACGTGAATGAAAAAAAAAAAAAACTATTACGAAATTGCTTGCTCGCGAAAAACAATTTAGAACGTTGATGGCCATTAAAATTTGAACGCGCAACATTGTTTGGCAAATGTATTCAATTTTGACAATTTTAATCCTAAAATATTATACATAACAGAAAACTTGCACATCTCAATTAATAAGCATAATTGCATGAATATAAATTATCAAATGAATTCTAATTTATGTAACGATCGTTTTATTCAGAAATTTGAATCTACGAAGTAAGACAGCTCGAAAGCTTATTCCGACGTCCAATCAATTCGCCGTATTATGAAGTGAAAACTTTATCGAACTATCGTACCTCGTAATTAATTTAAGCGCACTAACTAGGCATATCTCAAATCCGTAACAAAAAAGAAAAAGAGCTCGCTACATTAGCACTCGATCCAATTACACTTATAATTCTGAAAATAAATTATGTCGCTAATTAAGAAAAAAAAAAGGAGGAGGAGTAGCAGAAAGAAGAGCAGCAACTGATTTAAATTGAAAACAGAAAGAAGAAAAAAAAGGAAAAAAACAAGTGCTCTCGATTCATTCGATTTTCGCAGCCTATATCTCCTCTTTCGTTCTGCTTCCACTGAAACTTATTCGAGCTCGAGCCGTGAGTAGATCGAGGCGGCCGATACGCACCGGCCTCTCAACTTATATATACCTACGTAAAGCGCCTGAGCGCAGCATTAGATAAGCCGCGCGAAACGACGACGACGGCAGCAGTCTGCCATACAGCAAATATCCTCGCATATATAATCGCGGGCTCACCGTTGCGTTATACACGGATCAACTTTGCTTTCTGCTTCTGGAGCGCAGGCGACTCGCTAAATTGATTTTAATGCACGCACTCAAAGCCTCGGGAGGATTCGATATGTGTATTAGAAAAGCGAGTGAGCGATGCAATTCAACTATATGGATATTTCCTTTTTTTTCTTTTGTTATTTCTTTCACGCGCGTTGTATGCACACTCGTGCTTTACGATTATTGTAACGAACGCTCGTTTTGCTGCTTTAACGACGCCGTAACGATATTGCCGTTCGCGAAAAGCCGCGTGTGTAGCGCGACCAAAAAAAAAAGACGAAGGAATAACTGGTTTTGGGGGGGAAGAAACGAGGAATACGATGTGTTTGTTGTTACGCGGGTAGCGGATCGTCGAATGGTAAATCTAGAATTTCAATGATTTTCCGCGATGAATGAAATAGCGTATGTATAAGACGGACAGTCGAGTGATAAATTATTGTGATTGCGCGGCCGTTTTTTTTTTCGCTCGAATGGCGAAACGAGAGCTTGGAAATTGGAATGACTTAATTCGGAAATCGCGAATGTTGAATTCCGCAGGCAGCTCGTTTTCTGCTTAGATGAGTAAGCCTGAGACGCAGAACCGGAACCGAATGTAGATCAAGTTGCCTTTTTCTTTTTTATCGCTCTCTGGCTCTCAAGCCGAGCTCAAGCTGTACGCGCACAAAAAACAAACACCGTAACACACTTCTTTAATGATACCCTCGAAGATTTCGGATAAATTGAGATTATGGCCGTCATCAATTCTCATTAGCATAATTTTCGACTGTTATAGGTGTTTGGTGAAGGATGAATCAGATTCGGTACACGGCGAGGAAAAATGAAAATTTTTTATGTAGTAAGGAACCAGTACGAAATCGGTTATACAGAAATTGATGTCGCGACGTTTCGGTGACGCTGCCTTTTCTCACTCTAATCGTAAAATTCCAGTTGATTATGCCTGAAATTGGAAAGGCTGTATTGTCGCGGCTGGAGCATAAGCTAAACAATGACATCATTGCGCTGTATTGGTAAACACCGATGCCAAAGTGGATTTTTCGAAATTTCGAATAAATTTATAGAAATTAGCTATAAATTTAAAATATCCGAATTAATGCATGGAATTGTGCGTGTAGCGAATTTTGAGCCGCTGTCGCACAGAATGTAAATCAATCGAACCCGAATGCTTAGCTTCAACGAATCATCGCTTATGTTTATATATCGAAATAGTTCGATCATTGTATCTGCATCTGCATGCAAAATGTTACGTTTGCGTTGCAATAATGTGCCGACGATGCGTTTTGCCGTTGAAATACGCGTCCAAATCGAATTAAATAATTCGAGCATTGTTTCTGGACAATACGATTCATGACGTTTAACATCGAAAAAGACAGCTGCAGTTTTGATCGATCGAAAAGGTTAAAGGTCGCTGACAGTGGAAAAGGGACGATTCTGAGAAGACAGTCCAAGTGCGAAAGGGCCCGGCTCGACTTTTCAACTTACCGCCACAATTATATCGATCAAAAATCATTTCTCTAGCAAAATCAAATTTTAATATCCATCGCATGAAAATGTTTTTGTGTCTCACGGTAGGATCATCGCGAAACCCTTTGTCAAAGCATAAAATCAAACATTCGCCCGAGTAGCATTCTCCCATTCCCAAAAAGAAACTCTCGAGAATTAAAATTCCAAAGCAGTCGTTTATCCAATTATCCT